>NJDD01003075.1:173689-198145 GCA_002245505.1 Calephelis nemesis
AAGATAGAGTGAGAAGGTATTAGCAACGAGTGAGATCGGTATAGTCGCCATCAAAGTTTTGCCAATGCCCATATGTTTTTTCGGAAGTATCTGGTTGCGACGTACTGGGAATAATGCGATTATTTAACATATTATTGCTTCGACATGACAGATGAGAGCCTACATTATTTTTATTTTTTGCCACCATGAGCGCTGCGATCGATTAGGACACCCCCCACCTAGTGCTTTGCACCCAGCGAATATAATGTTTCAAGTACTTTCAATTTCATTCCATTCAAGACTCGAATCCACAAATATTAAGTACATGATAGATAATTTATACTACGCAAGGTGTTCAAAATATCTACTAATCACTGTTTCAATTGAAATCCTGCTGTATGGGTTTTCAAAATTACCTTAACAACCATGACAGCTCTCAAAAGTATTTGTGCATAATGTTTAAAATAAAGTTAAAAACATGTCTTAGTATACATATATTATCCGATAGCCTATACTTTTTAAGCGATTTTGAAGGAAAGGAGGTATATATACCCATACTCAGTCAGCCAGAAGAGCCAATCACCGCACTCCCTCGTTTCATGATTACTATGAAATATTGCGCTCTAAAGTAAACGTCTTAAGCGACAAATCACTATTTTTGACACTATAAAAGTAATTTAAAAAAAAGTTTAAAAACTGGAACACTTGTCTTGTAGGTATAGTACTTATCTATGTTTATGTTAAATCTGGTGTCGATATTTTCACAATTGAAGTAGACAGTTGGGTTTTGCTTTCTAAAAAGGGTTAATTAATCTTTTGATTTTTTTCTATCGAGCAAAGTGAAATGAATCGTGTTTTGGAAACACTATTCTTGTAAAGCACCAAGGTCCATGATTGCTTTGTATTAAAAAAACAGTAAACTGCTGACATATATTAGCGTATATGGCCCGGCCCCTTAACAGATTTCTCAGTGATTATTGGACCGATTTTAAAAGTTTAGGTATCTGTATTTCTATATTATTTTGTAGGTAAGTTGATCGTTTTTGATTCATTTTTTAATTTTTTTTTGCAAGAACCTTTGGCCCCAGTCTTACCAAATCTAGGTCTGATTATGGAATCAGGGAAAGACACTTAATTTTTGAATACGCTTTTTAACAGTTTTATTTGCGACTAATTAAGCACAGAACACATAACTTTGAGAGGTTCGTCTGCTAAGTTAATTTTGAAAACATCGACATCTTAAATATATATGAAACGAAGATTAGTAGGATATTTTAATTATAAGATACTTTAATATTTAAGATATATTAATAATTTTACATGATGATTCAAACTAATTATTATCAAATTGCTTTTATATTTTTTAAAACATTTTGATTAGATGCTACAGGAGCTCATGTCTGACTACTGACTGTACCCGCCTTTACTTCTTTATACATATACAATATACCTTCACGTCAAGTTCCTTACGGGGTAGGTAGATTATTTAGGTTTTGAGTCTGGGTGCAAGACTCACTTTGTATATTCGGTGCTTATCCCAGCGGTAAGTAATTTATGGAAGTTGAGTTGGGTATGTTAAAAATAGCATGAAAATAGGATAAATACGATCAATGCCACGAAAAATCCGTGGTGTTCCGCTTGCTGATCGCATTTGCAACAGTGGGATCAGAGAGAAAGAGGGAATAGGTTTAAAAGATATGCATTGTGTGAAAATGAGAAAGAGCATGCTCTGTTGGTTCGGTCATGTGAAAACAATGGCAGATGATAGATTGACAAAACAGACATACAACACGAATATGAAATGATAAAGCTAGTCTACCCCGGAAGACATAGGCTTACATTCCACGGACCACGCTCAAATTGCTCGGGTTTCACTGGCGGTGGTATCAAATCTGAAACCTGCAAGTAAGTGTTTGTATGAAAAGAGAACCTACTGTTGAATATGGAAGCAGGAAGCGGGTCTGACTGTACCTACATACCTAATATCTGACTAGGTGGTACATAATGCGATTACTTTATTTTTTTGGTTTGTGTATAAATACCCAAGGATTATTTTTTATTAACATAGTTTGATATTATATTTCTATAGCAAGTATCTTACTCTAACATTTCAATACAACGGTTTTTGTGATTTCTGATATAGGGAGGTACTAAAGGTAGTAAAAGGCAGGTGGGTGCCATAGCCCTGGTTGCCGGGGAGTTTGTTTTTTCGTATCTTCTCTTGACTGACTGTGTGACTGTCGTATATAGGTATTTATATAAACTAGCTGTTGCCCGTGTGATTAATTGTCCCACAAGAACTTTTTTCGGGATAAAAACTATGTATTAATCCAAGTTACCCTCTACGTGTGTGCCAAATTTTATGAAAATCGATTGAGCAGTTTTTTGCGTGAAGAAGTAACAAACAAACACACAATCTAGATTAGGATGTTTCATTACTATAAATATATTAGTTACCTATTAAGTATAAATATTAATTAAATATTTGCACACCACAACATGGTAGAATATTTTGGTATGCTTAATCATAGTAAAAATGGTTGGTATTTTTGTAACAACTTTTTAATACAAATATTCCGAAAATAAATGCACGTAAAAATTATGTCTGTGTTTGTGACGCTAAATGAAATCTAAACTACAAATACCTATGTGAAAAGAAAAAGTGATCTGAGTTAGTTAAATATTAATAAATTAATCAACAATTTAAGCGCAGTTAAACTAAAAAGTCGACTTCCATTTCAACAATGTAACTAAAAATTAAGTATTTTCGTCAATTTCCCTGGGATTTTTGGCCCTATTTGACATTCTTTATATTCCTAAGTCTTCGAAGTACGCTCTTTCATATAATGTATTTTTAATTGGGTTTAGAAATTATATTGAAATCTATTGACTTACATAATAAAACATAGAAGTCGAACATAAAACCTTCTTCTTATTTCGAAGTCGTTTAAAAATGTAGGTTGTACCTTTCGGTGCTAGTTAACGAAAAGAATTCTTACATACTTACCTTTATTTGTATTGGCCTTGGGTTTGCTGTGTTGGATATCATATATTATGTCTAAATGCCAGGCAGTTCGAAAGTCTCAAGCAAGAAGCTGAAATAAACATTGTGATGTTCGATATGTTTTTTTACCACTGACTTTGACCGAGATTGTAGTTTCTCCCCTATGAAACCCCCCTACTAATATGATATTAAATACTTATTATTCGTTTTTATAAATATTCGCGAAGACCTGTAACTAACTATCCAGAAAGTTTTTACTATCCCAAGCAAATGTATTGTAATGGTATAAAAAGCATTACTTACTTCTGATTTAATTGTAATTCTATCACATTAATCAGCTTACTAGGGTTATTACCTAACGCTGGCAGTCTAGCCGCGGTTCGCATTGTGAGCGCGAGCTCCACAATTTTTTAAAATATTTCCTCGTGCCTAGAATATAAATCGCCTCTGTCGTCCAGCGGTTCAGGTGTTGGACTTGACTGCAGGAGGTCCCGTGTTCGAATTCCGGTCGGGCAACAAAACAAAAATTTGGGTGTTCCAATTTTCTAATAAAAAAAATGTTGCTCGGGATTGGATATGTGCCCGGTTGGCCATAGGCTTGCTACCTATCATATTGTGTTACTTGGTGTCTTCGGCTAGTCATGGGTGCCCTGGTTGTGCCTCTGCCCACCTCTTCGGGGATATGGGCGTGAAGATACTTTTCTTTTGTGGAATATAAACTTAATACTTATAATCTAGGAATATTTTGAAATCTAGAGTGTATCCTATCTTAACTATTTAGTGTATATCTTATCTTTATCTTAATTAGATGATCTACAATAATTGTTATTCAAATCTTCAAACTGAGAGATATAGATTAGAATCGTGGTGATGCCACGTTATAGGTGATTATTTTTACTCAGTTTGGTGTTTAACTGAACCCAAAAAGAGGAAGTTGTCAATTTAACTGCCTTTTTTAATTTTTTTTGTACGTTTATAACGTGATTGCTTGGTCAATTATTTACCGATTTTTTGAAATTTAATGTTTTGAATTATTTTTTGAAAAGTTAGGTAATGGTTCCGAGGTGGTTCCATATTAGCTTTATCATGATCCGACTGTAGCTATTGAGTTAAGGTTATTAATGTATGATTTACACGATTACATAGAAAATAATTATAGTTTGAAGAATGTTGATAAAATGTATGTGAGACCGTCTCGGAACCGTTAGCTATCTTTCAAAAACAGAATGAAATAGTATTTAATTATCCATTCTAAAGCTTGAAATAATTTATATTTCCCATAATATCTATTTGTTCCCTGCAAGGCTGATTAAATAAAAGATTATAAAAATAGTGAGAATATAGATATTTGATAATACAGATAACCATAATATAATAGATATAGATATAGGTAATGTGTGCCTATCATGTAAATCCAATAATCCTGAACAAGGCTATGTTACAGAATACAGAGGGCCAGAGCGTACCTACCCAAATTTCGGATTTAGCGTCAGATCACGTACCTATCAGATATTTATTGAGTATCTACTAGCTGTTTATCCGCGACTACGTCAGCCAAGAAAATACTTTCAACCCCCAGGGGGTTGATTTTTTTCCAAAAAAGTAGCCCATGTTTGAAATAGGCTTTTACCTATATGCATATCGAATTTCACTACAATCGGTTCAGCAGTTTAGCCTTGAAAGACGCAAGCGCGCAAAGTACATACACACCGGCCGTTAACGTGCCCACCAAACTTAGGAGACCCCGTCAAGTCCCATCGGATCCTCCGGATGATTGCATCCGGAGGGGTTATTGAACCGCGGCTAACGCATGCCTACCTTCCAATCCAAGCAACACTAACTCGCAAGACACCACACTGCGCCGTCGCTGGTGTCGGCGACGAAGACCTCTCTTGTGCCCGTCATCTAACGCCGAGCGACGAGCCGCCACTATTCCTCCATCTAATCCACCCAGTAACCAGAACGCAGAACCAAGTCAAGGTACCGTCTCCTGGGAGACAGCCCTGGTTGCTTACGTTGTAGGGAACACTCCAATCCATTGAAATAATGATGTCTCGGGCTGAACACTCAGCTCGGCTCAAAAAGCCCGGTGAATTTGTAAAAACTGCGAGGTTGGCACCACATTAGTCATTAAAAAAAAATGCACACATACACACAACACATACAACACACACATTTACACACAAACATATACTTTATACTTCTAACACTCTTTCTTCCTTTGCTCTCAGGACTAGGAGATTAAAAAAATCACGTCATGTCAAATCACAAATACTAAGGCAGTCTTACATCTTGAGTTGGGAATGTGATAAATTTAGGTTAGTGTAAAGGCTAACCACACTCGAAGGGCTTCTCTGACGTTCAGCAATGTCAACTTAGAAATAAGTATGAAGAAAACGTACTAATTACGTAGACGTCTTAACCCTCAAAGTTCTTTCAAAGGAAATGAAAAGATTTGATTTTACTGTTTATAGTTTACTAGTGAAAATGCTTTTATTGTTTATAGTTTACTTTGCCTAATTTTTACCTAAAGACGGAAAACGACGGGAACCCTAAGTTGACGTGTAAAGTATGTGTACGAAAATTAAAATAAAAAAATGTGTGTACACACGTAAGAAGTAAAACTTCTTTATGGCATCGTTTTTCATGTCATAGAAGGGGAGTGTCACTTAAAAATAAATACTTTATAAGTATATCGCTCGTTTCTCGGGCGCAAGTACCTCTCGAGATCTAGACTTAAAACTACCTCACAGCTCTGGCATCATCCTCACATACCGGAGCAACCGGCGAAGAACGCAGTATGAAATTTGGCGATAACATACTTTGTTTTTTTGTGGAGCGTAGGTCAAGTGTAACAGAAATGTGACAGCTTTCTCTAATACGGTCACAAAAGAAGTTTCCTTCAAATATGAAAAGATTTATTTGTGGAATAGAAGTTGACAAAAAGATTTAAGCTCATTGTGGTGGGGAAAATACTTAATTAACATTATTACTATTATAAATATTTAAATATGTATCCAAATTTAAAACAAAGAACCTATTTATTTATATTTGTGACTATTTTTATGATTTATTAAATTATTTTATTTGTGTGCATGTGTGTCTGTATGTGATGTCATAACTTATAACGGAAGTATCGATTTCAATGCAGATTTTTTTAAAGGCAGACCGCTGACGTGATCGAGATAACTCTTAGCTTTATTACATTTTTAATATAAGTTTTATTACATTGCATTGTACAGCCACTAATTTTTAGGTATCTACTCGTACTAAAATTGAAAGTACTATTAAAATAAGTTTTTTGCTTAAGTACCTAAGAATATTTTTGTTTAACCGATTTAAACCGCGTAGACATTTTTTTTGTATTCGAGCACCCAAAAATTCTATAGAGTATCTAATCCGATGTTGATTATTCTAATTGTATTGCACAGATATCCCGAGGATGGTTTCATATAAAACCTATGGTTATTTGTTCAGCACTTTTTGAGTTGGGTATACTTAGTTAATAAAACATATTTCATTGTTAACATAATATGCACTGAAATTGAAGTCAGTTTTGTGCAGTTTATAAATGTCAAGTTATGTATTTTAAAATAAAAAAAGTTTGATTTCCAAAACAGTTACTAAAGGTGACGGCTAAATCTGCTTTGCTAGAGAGAGAAAAAATAGCTATTTTTTTCTTAAAATTTCTTACACTTTGTTTATTAAACAATCATAATTTTTTTAACATAACTTTAATTATTTATACATAGTTTTATAAACTTGCAAATATTCGCTACCATGAATTTATATTATCTACCCTATCTAAAAATTAAACTGCTCGATGCTAATACTTATTCATAAACAATGCTACGCAAAATCTTAACATTTCTATACTATGTCTATTTTCAGCAAAACACTATTTACGAGAAAAACATCCTACCTTCCAGAAATGTGACTAAAAATATCATAACAGATAAGCATTGAAAAATAAATATAGCCCTTCGGAAGCTTTTATTTACTTTTGATAAGACAGATAATGTTATTTGAGGTAGACGTACATAACTTGTCGCGACGTTTGGTATTGACGCGTTGATAGTTGTAACTAACAGTCGTTCGTAAAATGGACAGAGTAAGTGAAGATACAGATGAAGCTCATCCATCACCAAGTGATCAAAATACCACCCAAATGGCATCATCATCAGAGACTATAGTATTTGATACCAAGTTAATGAAAACGTCTACACAAGCTGATGATTTAAATTCCACGTGGGGTGGAAGGTGTTTGCCTGAATCGGGAAGGTTGCGGCGAGTGCATTCTTGGTCAGGGGGATCACCAGAAGACTCTCCATCTGAAGTCCGGATATTGAGAGAACGGTAGGTGCGAAAATTATTTTAAACTTCGATTAAAAACAACCTTTAAATTTAATCAACATAAAATAATTAAGATTGTAAACTGAACGAATATAGCATCTATGTATATAACAAAGCCGAGTTTATTATAACACTTATAACTCAAAAACTATTGGACCGATTTAAACCCTAATTTTTTTTGGATTCGTCCTAGCCTCGAATAGCATAATAACTATTAAAATATCAATAATTAAGAAAATTCAGGCTGGGCGGTACGAAGTTCGTCGGGACAGCTAGTAAATAAATAAAAATCCATTACCTTGTTTAAAACTACGTTGTCTTAATAGTAAAAACATATAGTTTTTAAAAAATTTGACTTCAGAAGTTGAGTTTTCAACACCTGTTCTATTTACTCGTATTTTTGAGAGGTTAAAATGTGTGGTGTAACGCTCACTGACCGCATTCGCAACAGAGAGATCAGAGAGAGATGAATTGAAAGAAAATGTTTGCATAAAATTAAAAAAGGGAAAGCCCTGTTGGTTAGGTCACGTAGAAAGAATACCAGATGAAAAATTTATTAAACAGATACCCAATGTGAATATAAAAAGGTTTGGGTACCCGGAGAGAACTATTGGAACATTTTAAGAATCAAATCTCGTTCGTTTCAACAGTCTTTAATACCGGTGTGTTTGTATGAAAACTGTAATTGATGTAGACTACCACTAGGCTGCAGGAATCATGATACTTGACACTGGATAGATACTATCCGCCTACCTGGTAAGAAACTAAGCGTGACGTTATCTTTGTGTATGTTGGAAAACTGAAAAGACGCTATAAAGTGAAAACTGTAATAATGTCAAACTACAAATCTAACAGGAATTTTACTACAATACCGCGCTGGGTTGAAATTCAGCCCCTCGCGTGTGTGATCATCAGTGCTTAGGTACCATATTAAATCTCCTCTTTTCCATAAAAAGAAGTAATATTTGACATCTTCCAACTTTCATTAGTGTCATTGAAGATGTCAAATGTTTTAAATTTTGGTGTATTTCTATTATTGAAAAAGATTATTGAGGAGAAAAACTGTAAAACACACAGTAAAAACAAGAACAATAACAATCATAAGGGGCGCTTCCTCAAAAACAGTCTTTAAACAAAGATATTTACAAGGCCAAAAGATGTACACATTACGAGTAAATATAAGGAGTCAAAACTGAGATATTTACAAGGTTAGTAAGAAGTAAATATGTTACATTATCCCCCCAAGTCAGTAAAAATTTTTACTAGTTAAAAATTTTGAGGTTGAAATATTGACCTCCACCTTTCAAAACATAACTCAATCAAAGCTAACTTTCATTCGTCACCACTCAAAGTTAGGGATATAGTTTATATTTACCAACTATACTCCAAGAGGCAATATTACTATTATGTTATACGTAGGCTTATTTAGTTACATTAGGTGTCATAACCCGCACCATGTCTTATTCAATTTTAGAGAGTAAGTAGCCTATGAAACTATGTAATTTGCTAATTGATAAACATTCATGTCTCAAACTGCAACATGCAGTTGTAGGTAAATAAAGTTGGTTATCAAAATCTACCTCCATATTGTTGTAATCTACCGCCTTTATAGTTGGCGGGTTAGCGTACACGCATATTATCACCGACCACCCGGGTCGGGTTCGATTCCGGACGGGAACAGTCTTTTGTGTGATTGACATTTTAAATTTATTCCCGTATATATAATGTATATACATGTAAACATGTGAGCATATGATTAACTTTGTATGAATCTTATTTTTATGTTTTTAATTAGTTTGTGTTGGGTACCTTTTGACCAAAGTTATTTCTATTTTATTCTATATTTTTAACCGACTCCAGAAAATAGGAGTCTCTCAATTTGACTGTATGTTTTGTTTAACTCGGCTAATAATAAACCGAGTTTGATTTTTTTTCGAATAAGTAGGTCATGACTCTAAGGTAACGTCTCTGTGGTCGGTTAGTTGTTGGACTTGACTGCTTGAGGTCCCGGGTTCGAATCCCGGGTCGGGCAACAAAAAAAAACTGGATTTTTCCAATTTTCTTATAAAAAAAAAGTTGCTCGGGATGGAAATGTGCCCGGTTGGCGATAGGCTTGCCACCTATCACATTGTGGGACTTAGTGTCTTCGGCTAGTCGTGGGTGCCCTGGTTGTGCCTCTGCCTACCATTTCGGGGATATGGGCGTGAAGATACTTTTCTTATGATTCTAAGGTGGTTCCTTATTTTTTTATGATCCGACGACAAATATGCATTATTAGGTAGGTAAATAAAAAACTCAGTATCTACTACTAATGTACCTTTAACTAATTAAAACGTATGCCCATCTCGAAATATTTAACTGTCTTTGTTTGTCGATATATTGGAGAAGATTTTTTTCAATGTTACTATGCCTTAACTATTTCATATTTTTTGTGCTCATATCCCTTTTAAGCCATTTTTTTTCCAATTTTGCCATTTTTTTATATTTTCAGCCATTTTTTTTTTTATATTCACAAAACAAGCTTACCTTACATAATTTGAGTTGATTACTTTGAGGTTAGATTTAATTTGACCGGGGATATATATTTATTTATATGGCAGTGCCGCGTTTTGCCTTTTACTGATCTACACATACTTACGATACATTTAAAATAACAAGGAAATAAATTGAATACATTGTAAATAGAATCCCTATGACATTCAATGTATGTTGACAGATGATACTTGAGGATCTGGTGCTAGAGGTGATGAAACTACTACATTTCTTTACCTACTGTCTTGGAAACCTATTCTAAATCAATTAATACGTGATGCCAAAACTTTGGACCCCTTTTTACGAAAATTGCGCGGACGCAGAAGCATAAAATTTGGCACAGAGTTTATGTGTAGGAGAAGTACAGAACGCTAATATTTTTCAATAATAATGCTTAAAAAGTACATTAAAAGTATCTTCACGCCCATATCCCCGAAGAGGTAGGCAAAGGCACAACCAGGGCACCCACGACTAGCCAAAGATACTAAATCCCATAATGTGATAGGTGGCAAGCCTATCGCCAACCGGGCACGTTTCCAATCCCGACCAAAATTTTTTTTTATTAGAAAATTGGAAAATTCCAATTTTCTTTTTGTTGGCCGACCCGGGATTCGAACCCGAGACCTCATGCAGTCAAGTTCAACACCCGGACCGCTCGACCACAGAGGCGAGAGAGGAGAGAGGAGGAGAAAAAGTACATTAAATCAATAAATAAAACATTACCCACACTACCATGTATTTGACACACACAAACAAATATATTGATGATAACGATAAAAGATCACAGATGGCGCACTAAAGTTTGGAAACAAAGTAGTTGGTCTTAAGAAATGAAGATGGCGTTCTTATCAACAAGATGTTAAAATTTATTATGGTTGAATTTCGACCAATGGGCCACCACTCGTATCAGTAAATACTTAGAACAGATGATGAAAACTTAACTTATGAACTCAACATTTTGAAAAATCTTTGTATGTGTTTATTATTACGTACCTATTTATACACATATAAAACGTATTTGCCAATCAATCCTTAAAAAGAAAAAATACCTAGTGTATAAAAATGATGTAAGGTTGGCGTTTATGTAAAAATATTACGATACACAAACTGTTGTTCTTTTTAACTTTGAAAAGAGGGGTATTATTATTATAGTTTAAAGCCTGTGTCTGTGCCATTATATCTCCTAAGCAAATGTACCGATTTCTGCTTTAACCGTTTCTTTATTTTAAAGTTGGCAAAATCGAAATGGTTATTAGCTTATATTTATTTGGAGGTTATGTTGGGGCTTATTTTATTTTATATTACTGAAATTTTTCTATTTTTATATTATTAAAAAAGCATATTAAAATCCGTCCATTCGGTTAAACTTTTTGATACCACAGCCATGTAAAACTTATAACACCACTCTTTTTCCGTCGGTTTCCGAACAATGGCTAGGTAGGTTTATGTATTAACATTACAAAAAAATAATTACAGTGCTACTGCTGTCAATGTTTAAAATGTCTGAAAAATACTAAGTTTTACAGCTATTTGCTTGTTATTCGTATAAATTCAAGCAGTATAGAAACATTAACTAATTGACGAGATTAGGTATAACTAACTCATAAGATAATTTTCAACTTATCTAGTAGTACTGATAAGAGATAACAGATACAATTACATGTAAATAGTTAAACACTGCACATTTCTTAATGATTTGAGTCTTTTTACTGAACGACAGAATGAGTGTTTTAACCAACTCCAAAAAAGAGGTTGTTAAATCGTCTGCTTGTTTTTTTGTGTTTGTCACAATTCTTTCAACTTACGTGGGAGAATGAGGTTTACTTACTTACTTACTAGTAAAGTCTTATTTATATGACGTCGGAGATCACAGGTACGGGTTGAACAGGAGCCAACGGGCTTTACTAGCCTACTAGGCTCTATTAGCCGGGTACTTCTTGTGGGCCTAAGCTGTTCCTCCGTAGTTAGAATTGGTAGACAAATCAGAAATATCAAAACAAAGCCGTAATACCTGACCTAGTCAATCTTTACAACCATATCGTAAATCTCGTCATAACAATAAACAATATAGTAGCTACTCAATCACTCACTACACTAGGTACTTACAAACATTACCGTACTCTCGCTTAAAAACTATAGCGTAAATTTATTGCCAAACAAATCATAGCAAACATTAGAGTATGCCTACTACTTTGACAACACTTTGTAAACATGTCAAACCCTCGAAGGGGAAGTAAGGGGATCCACCCCGCTACTAGCATGACTGTCAACTAACCAATGCCCTCGTCAGATGGCCCACAATCTTGACTCCAGATTACAATTGCATTAACAATTACGATCTAGAAGTGACTTTGTTGTCCTATGACCGAGAGATGTTATTATCGGTAATGAACTCCGTAATAGAACAGTGGGTTACCCAACGTATAATGAGGTGGGTACGTACCGAAGGTATGACTAAGTATATGTATGTATATATATTCGTATCAGCTATGAACGGATCAATAACAAACGAGTTATTTGCTAATACGCCACCTGATGTTCTTATAATGCAACTATAATCCTGATTTCCCGATAAGCGTTGTTTTTAATTAACCCCAAAGTAAGTAAATTGTATACTTGTGTCATGAGCAGTGCTTGTGATGCAGGTATTGTTAGGAACCAGTAGCAACGGCCTTGGAGCAATACTGACAGCGCATGTCCTGTACTGTACACTGAAAGACACCTGTACCGGTACCAAATTTAGTATAGGTACTATTGATGTAAGGGTTTTATACCGGTACTGGTTTAATAATACTATTTCTTCTTTTCTATTAGAATATTATTTCTTCAATCGAATATATCTCTGTTCCTTCTTGATAGATTTAAATGAAAACGAAAATTGGCAACGGCTCTGATGCATTTATCGGGTACCTTTCCTAGATACAGGTATTTATCGGTATTGGTACAGGTATCTTCTAGGTATCATTATCGGGACTGTATAGGGAGTACAGGTACCCAATGTTGTAACGGCAAGAACCTCTAAATACCGGTATATAACCTGTACTTTTGGTATCGGTTCCATGCCTTGGACATATATATATATATATGTCCACTAGACTAGTACAAAGAAATGTTTAGATACCAGAATAAATTAAATAAACACACTAACCTGGAAATGCAGACATTTCAATGTTCGTCACTCAAATGTCTGTCCCCGTTAGGAATCAAACCCGAACCTCGCAGTTGGTCGGTGGAGGTTCTAGAATCTAGACGGTTTGTAAATATAGGTTGTAATTATTGGTTTAAATTTGTCTGGACCGTATATATAATATATAATAAAAATTTAATAATAACGGAAGATGGAAACTAAGTTAATTCCAAGGTTACCTTTGTTCCTAATGACGTCAACGACGACAACGTCTTTCAGCATCAAATTAAAACTACTGAATGGATTTTTATCAAGTTTTGGTAGCAGTAGCTTACAGTCCGTGTCAACATTTAAAATACTGTTTACTGCGGGAAAATCCAACACTTATGACGAAAAGTCATTTTGACGCTTGTACGAAGTCACCGCCTACAGCTAGTAGTGTTACATTTTTTATAACCTCTATATTACCTTTTTTTTGAAATGCTCATGGTTACCACTTTTGGGGGAAGTTACGGGTTGTGTCGGTCTGTTACCGACTAAAACCCCACAGTGTCCAACCCTTCGCCAGGGTCGCCAGGTTTCGCACACATCCACAGCCCCGACAGCGCCAGGTCCTTCCATCTCCATGCGGAAGCCCCTCTCAACACGGGGCCGCATACCTTCCGCAACCTCATCTCGATGGGAAGCCCGCACCCATGGGGGCCATATGGCCCTCTATCCTGTTTGCGCTCCTAGTTTCCCCTCTTGGACAGAGAGGGGTACCGAGGAGCGCCCTCCCTGGTCCGAATTGGTTTCACCGGGGCCCCGGCTCGACCCCAGTTACTCAGCCCCCCCGCCACGACAAGGCTCGGATATTTACTAATATCTGATGTTACTTACGATTACAGACGAAAGGACTTTGTTTGTGTTGCTGTTACTTATTTATTAAATTTCGATTTAATTTTGACTTTATTTCAATTAGCACGTTTTGATATTTCAGATTAGTACGAACCCAAACAAAACTGCGTCCAGGTGCAGTGAGGTATCTATCAAGTCACCAACGTCTGACGCTGATATCATTAGCTTTAGTAGACTTTATGAGCTTCTGTTCCATGAGTATCATGGCGCCCTTCTTCCCTCGAGAAGCATCCATTAAAGGTCTCTCGGAAACCATGTGTGGTCTCGTCTTCAGTTTCTACGCCGTCGTTATGTTTTTAACTTCACCTCTCTTTGGAAAATATGTAAGTATGATACAAAATTACATACTAAAATCGTTATTAGATGTAGAGATTAGGGCATATACACATAACCGCGTTGCGGCGCCGCACCGCTAAAATCGTCGGTTTGCGTTGCGGCGTCATAGATGTTTCTCTGCCATGGACCATCGTTAGAAACTTATTGCTTATTTGTTAAAAGATTTAAAAGATTATTAAAAGATTCTCTGTTTTAAATAAGTAAATAGTGCCGCGCCGCTACAATCGGCAGTGACGCTACTGCCGAGTCTAGCGGCGCGGTGCCGCAACGCGGTTATGTGTTTAGGGCCTTAGGGAACCTACTGATATCACGAATTCTGAAAAAACATTGTCTATACAGGGTTACTGGTAACTAACGGCTTTATTACATCAAAAGCAACAACTTTTGTTCTACAACTTATAGAAAATCGTGAAAAAGAATTGGGTTGTAGTAGTAGTGGGTTGGGTGGTAGTTTACGGTAGACAGGCTTACATTTAATTATAGTTTTAAAATGTTTTGGTAATAAATAATTTAACTAGTTATAAATTTAAATAATTGGCTTAAAATTTAAAACGTATGTAATTAAATAATATTAAAATGTTTACACATCAAAATATGTAGATATATAAATTATATAAATACTATATTTTCTTTTCTTTTTTTTCTTTAAAAATTGTCACTTTTAATGGACTAAAGCCGCCCAAGAAGGGTAATGCTATAGTTACCAGTAACCCTGTATATTCCTATTTATCGTAACACGGAAGACCTACAGACACAGTATATGTAACAGGTTCATCAATGTCCTGTAGCCGGGATGTTAGTCCTATGGTGCAAGTCTACCGGTTGTAGATCAAGTAGATCATAGATCAAGTCTACAAATCTGCCCTACCTTCCGAACTGGAACATGACAGAGTTATTATGGCGACAGGAATTAGTAAGGCAGTGGATCCCACCCAGGGCTTAAAATAGTTCTGCAGATCATAATATCTGTGTCCTAGCCATTAAATACTTCCAGCTGGTTTAATGAGGAAATATAAACTTTCGCTTTTTAGAGTAGGTTTCAATCTATAATTATACAAAAGAAATTCGTGTTATTTACAACTCTAGAACGACTGAACCGATTTGTTTTAAAATTGATGGGGAGGTAGCTTAGAACAAAAAACGGACATTTATATTATATATGTACTTTATTCCGTTCTACTGCAAGAAAACTATGAAAATAGCATTTTAATTTTTTCCATACAAACTGAACGGTTGCAACGAAGATTGTCTAAACAGCTCTAGGTATCTATAATTCAAAGAGCAAGTGTATTTGTTCTTAACTGGTTTCTTCAAACGTTGTTATCTATATTTAAACAAATATCAATTGCAGCTACCACTGTTAGGAGCCAAGTTCATATTCCTATCCGGACTGTTTATTGCTGGGTCATGTAATGTTTTATTTGGGTAAGTGTTTATTATCTACATTTAATATTAGAGTAGAAGATCCGAACCTACATCGACTTACATCGAGCTGATAATTGAATAAACATATTTTATAGATTAAACATATATAATTAAACATATAGAATGTGAAGGAAGCAAGACACGTTTGTCAGGATCGTGAGGTCTGGCACTCGATACTCTCTGCCTACCCCGTAAGGGACTTGGCGTGAAGATATGTATGTATGTATTTATGTATTTTATAGTCAAGTAAGTTAATTAGCGATCATATTATTGGGCTGCCCAAACAAATCCTGGACCGAATATTTTTAATTATTAAAAAAAAAGGGTTATCATGTTTCCATTTTTTTCAGGCAACCCTATATATCAACATAAATTATAGTAAAAAATGTAACAATTGTAATAAATCTGCTCATATGTTGATATATATTTTTTCTATTAGGTATCCGATCCCGTGAAAGTACTTAACTAGCATCGATACCGTGTTTATACCTGGCAGTCCAGATAAATAACAGGCAACCCGACTTCTGTAACTTCGTCTTAAAGCTACTTTAAGTCGGGATAAAATCTTAATATTGCACCAATCTATAATATAAAAATGAATCGCTAAATTTGTTGGTAAGCGCAAAACTTCCGAACGACTGGACCGATTTAGCTAACTTTTTTATTATTGTATTACTTATGATCAGGACTACATGTGCTACAGTCTCTCCAGCGGTGCCACATTGACTATCGCTATGTCGAAGTGTTGAAGTTTTTGTACAACAACGCCACTATGTCCGTCCGAGTACAAGATCAGGGCACAGAGGCGATTCCATTGCAGAGAGGTGTAAGACAGGGAGACGTAATATCTCCTAAGCTCTTCACCAACGCAATGGAGGACGCTTTTAAGCTTCTGGAGTGGAAAGGAATGGGCATCAACATCAACGGCGAGTACATCACTCAGCTTCGATTTGCCGATGACATAGTCATAATGGCGGAATCGCTGGAAGACCTTAGTACAATGCTCGAAGACCTCAATCGTGTTTCCCGACAGGTAGGCCTTAAGATGAACATGGACAAGACGAAAATCATGCGGAATGTCCATGTAGCGCCCACCCCAGTGCCAGTTGGGAACGCGATCCTAGAAGTTGTTGACAAATATATATACCTAGGACAAACGGTCCAGTTAGGTAGGTCCAACTTCGAGAAAGAGGTGAATCGACGAATCCAACTGGGTTGGGCAGCGTTCGGGAAATTGCGTAGCGTCTTTTCGTCCGAAATACCTCAGTGTCTCAAGACAAAAGCCTTTAACCAGTGTGTGTTACCAGTGATGACCTACGGCACCGAGACGTGGTCTCTTACTGTGGGCCTGATAAACAAGCTTAAGGTTGCTCAGCGAGCTATGGAGCTGGCTATGCTCGGGGTTTCCCTGCGAGATCGATTCAGAAATGAGGAGATCCGCAGGCGAACGAAAGTCACCGACATAGCCAGCCGGGTTAGCAAGCTGAAGTGGCGGTGGGCGGGGCACATAGCGCGGAGAACTGATGGCCGTTGGGGCAGAAAAGTTCTCGAGTGGAGACCACGTACCGGCAAACGAAGCATAGGACGGCCACCCACGAGATGGACAGACGACCTTATGAGGGTCGCGGGGTCTCGCTGGATGCAGGCCGCTTCCATCCGGTCGACGTGGAAGTCAACGGGGGAGGCCTATGTTCAGCAGTGGACGTCCTATGGCTGAAATGATGATGATGATGATGATGATATGATCAGGAGAAGGTTCTTACGAAAAGAAAAACCGGGAAAGTTGCAGGGAAAATGGGAAAAACAATACTTTATTATTTCTCATACTGAACGGGTGAAACGAAGTTCGCCGGGACAGCTAGTTGATGAATAAAAATATTTTAAAAAATATAAAAAAAATCCTGCTTTTTAGGCAACCCATTTTTAATATATTTTCTAATACACTAAATTTGCTTTAAAACCGGTTTCATCCTGTTATCAGCTCGGTGCAGGTTAGACTATTAATACATACATAAACACATAACCCACCAAACTAATCAGTAGATTTGTTAACAATAAACAATAAATAATTTTATCGTAATTATTGACTTTTCCGCCAGTGTTGTGTTCAAGAGTACCTAAAATGACATACTCGATTACAATTTCCAATTTGTATGAAATCGAGATACAAGAGTAATCCTGCTGTTTAGGGTCGAAATCAAAACAATTTTGTGAAATCTCATTCCACCACTAGTTTGAGAGGCGTGAGTGCAATCCCGTATTTTTTATTTATTTTGTACCTATTACTATCTTTATGATATAAGTTAAATTCTGAATCTGAAACATTAAATGCCTTACCAAAAAAAGCCTTTTTATCTAAACTGACACTCATTATTAAATTTAAGTGAACCAATCGCGATGCGCCCCGGCACAGTGGGCGTAACTCCTTACATAATGTATGCCAGTAATCTAGGCGGATTATTGCGCAACGATGAGCCCTATCAAAGCCCAGCCCGGTGAAGTTGTAAAACCGCGAGGTTGGCCACACATTAGTCATTAAAAAAACGAGTTGCACTTCGGGAGTGCCGACAAAAGTGAAAACTTGAATATTAACGTGGTGCATTTTTGATATTTTGGAATGGTAAGGGAATAATTTTCAACGAATTGCTTTAATTATCAGTATGAAAGTACTATAATTTATGTGGTAGAATGCAATATTCATTTATTGCGCTATCATACACAAACATGACAACACGAACAGTCGCAACAGTTTTATTCACGCCAGCACCCTGCGCCGTCTCACGAATTTTCGTTACGGTCACATGTCCTGGTGCAAGTTTAGAAGTTTTTACCCATTCCAAAAAAAGTGCGCAACGCCGCTGAAGAAGTTTTCACTTCAAAAAAGGCCCTCCCAAATGGGCGCTATCTCTTTATAATTGCCTCGATAAAAATTGTCTTTATGTTTACTTACCTACATACCAATTTTATTTACTATCTATGTTTAAGATATCAATATATCCCATTCCAGTACGTTAGCGTTAATAGAAGATCCAACAGTGTTCACGGTGTTTTGTTTCGTGGTGAGAGGGATGGAGGCGCTAGGAGTGAGCGCGTATGCAACGGCCAGTTATGTGTTCGTGGTGAACGCTTTCCCGAATAACATTGGTTCAGTTCTGGGCATATTGGAGACATTTGTGGGGCTTGGTATGTCTATCGGACCGGCCATTGGAGGACTGCTTTATTCGGTATGAACCTTTACATGTTTTCAATTTTTATGATTTTATTTATCTATTCCTCCTTACTTATTCCGACATAAAGTCAGTGCTTGCCGTTGACATGTTCCGGATCGGGGGATAAGGTAGCCAGTAAACTTACTTTTGCTCGAGGCCTAACATTCCGATCACAGCTTGTCAACACACCATCAACACCTTTGGTGTCTCTAGGCGGCGTGAATTTCTTACCATCAGGAAATCCGTCTTGTTTGCCTTCTAACATAATAAAAAAATTGGATATCCTATTTTTATGTGATAATATAGCGCACAAGCACATGGTTCTTCTGATGGTAAGAGATAACTGTAACCTACAGACAGTATTATAGGAGCGTAGCCTAAAGGAATAGGTAAGGCGGTGGATACCTACCTACACGAGTTGCAGCAGGGCACTTTAACGCCAGTGGTCTTGTTCCCTATGTCACATTTAACCTTTGCTCGTCTCTTACGAGTAACCTGGCAGGAACGCAGATCTATTCTACACATGATGCCCGGACTAATACGGTGAATTGTGGACCTTATTATACCGGCCATGTTAGTGGTTAGAGGACTGCTCTACTTGGTACGGACTGTGCTCACCCAGTGGCTCTACCAACTTTGCAGTCTTTAAGTGCTCAGCCTAAGTCAGATATTAAAATGGATTGGACTTTTCCCTATTACGTTAGCAACAAGGGCTGAATCGCAGGAGATAGAACTTCGACTCGGTGTTGTATTCTAGTTAGTCTAGTTACTGGGTAAGTTCTGGTTTGTTGGAGTAGTGGCTTTTCGAGCGGAATTAGGAGCCGGTTAGAAAAGACTTCTTCGTCACCGAGACCGGCGGCGACAGTGCGTATAATGTGGTATCTTGTGATGTTGTGTTAGGATTGGTAAGAGTCAGGGAGGCTGGCATTGGTCGCCTTTATCAGATCAGCGGTATCCGATAAATGTGACGGGGCTGTGCTTCAAGATTTGCTACATTCGTTAGACGGTGGCTTTGGGTGGCAATACCGAAATATTCACCAGCTATGACAATCTCATTATTTGAGAAGGCTTTGAAAATGAATTTTAATAAATCCTTGTAATATGTTTATGGTTTCAGATAGATCGGAGGATTTGGCTTACCATTTTATTGTCTGGGAATAGTGATGGTATTGACCATCCCTATAAACTTCTATTTACTCACCGATTGTGATGGTACGTATGTCATTAGTTTTTACTTGTGTGAGATATTGCAATTGTTAATTCACATTATGTGAACATTTTAATCAAATTGATAATTAATTAGATTTTATCCATTTACAATACCTTTACAGACGGCCGTCTTCAGAGATGTACATTATCTTATAATCAGTCATTAAGTTGGCCATTTCTATACAAAACTGGGACTCTTTTAGTGCAACGATCAGACTCTTAAAAAAAAGGCTTCAATATTATAGTGAACTTAAAACACTGGCACTTGATTTCGGCACTAGACAGTAGACTCTACACTTATGGTTACCTATGGTTACCTATGCTATATCGTTTTATTTCTGACATCGAAAAGCTGGGTTGCCTCCATGTTCACATGATGGTGAACTATATGGTGATGAGCTTCTGCACTTTTTTGAGTTTATAGCACAGACTTTATTATGATATTAACTTTTATATAAGCTATCAGCGACTAAGCACATGGATTTCTAGATGGAAAGAAGCGCACATGGAATCGAGACACCATAGATGTTATAGGTGCATCACTGTAGTGCAATGTGCAAGTCTACCGGCTACCCTATACTCTGGACTGGAACATGATACTCTTTACGGTGGCAGGAATTAGTGAGGAGGTGGATCCCTACCCGGGCAAGTTGTTGCACAGCACATGTTCTTGTTGGTAACGACCTATTTAACCTATGCTCACGAGCAACGAGCAACGAGCATAGTTGCAGAAAGGCAATGGTCTATTTTAGTTAACAGAGCCAGACCAACCATTTCATTGTGTTGTTTCGGGCTCCTTTGCAGAAGAGACCATCTGCCTTCCTGCCAGGCAGCTCGTAAAAGACGAGCATAAGCTTATCGTCACTAACGTTACGTTTATTAAATTTATTCTGGTTTCGTTTCGTTTCGTTTCGTTTGGTTTATAATCATTGACTAACACCCATAACATAAGGGATAGATTCATTTTATGTAACTTGTCCAGGAATATTTATTTTAATTAAAAAAAAAAACATTGTGACATCTAACTAGGTGGTAGACTTTCGCAGCAACTCGCCCGGATTGGTACCACCGCCTTACCTATTCCTGCCTCCATAACGTGCCGGTAAACTTGCTTTTGCTCTGGGCCTAACATCCCGGCCTCATTTTGGCAACGCGCCGTTCCTATCTTTGGTGTCTCTAAGCGAAGTGAATTTCTTAGCACCAAGAAATACATCTACTTGGTACCTTCTAATATCATAGAAATAAAAAAATAAAAAATAGAAAAATCGATTACATTTTATTTAAATAATTGGGTTAGTGTTTTAAATTGTTACTTTATTGTGGATTAAATTTATAATATTCTTTAATATTAAAAACATTTTATTCCAGCTGTATCTGGATCGAAAACAGCATCGATATTGCGCCTATTCAAGATCCCCTCAATAATAATCACTGGGTTAGTGATCGTCATAGTGTCAACCATCTGGGCTTTCCTGGACCCTACACTGGAGCCCCACTTACGACAGTTTGGTTTATCCACAAACCAGATCGGTCTCATATTCCTGCTGTTCTCCAGTTTGTACGGAATATTCAGTCCTATTTGGGGCTGGGTGGCAGACAAGTAAGATTTTTTGTAATGTATACCTAAATTAGGCAAAGAACTTTTGCCGCAATCGAGAGAATAGATGTGTGCAGTTTTTTTTCAATATTATTTAATTTTGTTCAAATATTGAGTAGGTTAACATGAAATCTATCTTTTTAATTTTTGTCCCTTTCCCTTTGTTATGAACAAAATAGATAAAAATATCGCCTCTGTGGTCTAGCGGTTTATCATTGGACTTGACAGTTGACGTCGTGAGGTCTTGGGTTCGATCCCCGGGTCAGGCAACGTAAAGAAGATGGTGAAACGTGTTTTTTCAATATTCGTATCTAAACAACGTTACCCGAGTTTGGAAGTGCCCGGTTGGCTACAGCTTGTACGGCTTGGCACCTATAACGATGTGAAAGTCAGTGTCTTCAACTAGTCGTTGGTGCCCTGGTTGTACCTCTGCCTACTTCTTCGGGGATATAGGTGTGAAGATAAAATAATTTATAGAACTATGGGATTTAATTAAATTTTGTGGAATTTCAGGGTACACAATCATTGGTGTATGATGGTATGGGGTCTCTTCCTCTCTTCGCTTGGATTGGTTTTGTTGGGACCCAGCCCGTTCATACCCGGACTACCTCAGTAAGTATCGTAACAACCTTGGCTTCAGATTAAAACGTTTCACCCAAAATGTCATTTGCATGATATAACAATCGTACTTGGAATGCTATTTTTGAATAATCTCAGTATATTTTTGATATTCGAAACTAGCAGTTGCCCGTGTGGTTTATAATCCCACACGAACATTATTCGGGATAAAAAAACTATCCTATGTGTTAATCCAAGTTACCCTCTGCGTGTGTGCCAAATTTCATAAAAATCGGTTATGTAGTTTTTGCGTGGAGGAGTAACAGACAAATGTACAAACTTTCGCATTTATAACATAAATAGGATAAGTCCTTTTTTTAAATTTAAATATAACAAACAAGCTATCGGTTCTCCTGTTGGTAAGAGCCAGCTGTCGCCTATAGACACTTTAGATGTTTTTGTTTCTTCGCTATTCTACGGCTGGAATCTTAGGTCATGAGACTATCCATCGACTATCCTATCCTCCAGCTTCGTATCAGTGATGTTACCATTAGGAATGAGCTGGTGCACTGCAAACTAACACCTAGTTATAAATGAAAATACTAGTGAAATAAACCAATTACTCACATTAGTACTAGATTACCACCACTGGGCTATTTTTAAACGACAGATGACACAAATAGGCTGATAAGATAGAACTAAGAGTTATTAGATTATAGAATAATATCACACCTTAAAAGCTATTAACGTCACTAACACCGTGACATCTGAGTAGGTGCTAGAGTTTCGCAGCGATTGGTACCACCGCCTTACCTATTCCTGTCGCCATAACGTCATGACGTGTTCCGGTTTGGAGGATAAGGTAGTCCGTAAACTTACTTTTGATCAAGGCCTAACATCTCGGCCTCGGGTAGGCAACGCACCATTGACACCTTTGGTGTCTCTAAGCGGCGTGAATATCTTACCATCAGGAAATCCATCTGCTTGTTTGCTTTCTAATATCGTAAAAAACTCTTCTTTCTATTTTCAGAGATCTTTGGCTTGATCTGGTAGCGTTATCGGTATTGGGTATATCTGTTGCACTGACACTTCTGCCGACGTTTCAAGGAGTATTAGCAAGTTCCATGTAAGTATACCACTCATTTTTAAATATTATCAAACTGGTCAAAGCTGTTACACACGAGCAACAATTTACAACTTTTGTCAATGAAGTTTGCCGAGCAGTGCCGCAAACTTCCGCTAGGTGTCACGCGACGCTTACAAGGCAGTTAGTGGCCAGTGCACAAAAAATATTTAGGTTTTGCAGAGCATCTGCTAAAAAGTTTGCCTCCTACCTCGCTACCTCTAGCTAGCTAGCTACCTCTTCTCGACAGTGGTTTTTTATTAAAATAAATTACAGTTATAGATATACTGACTAATTTTTAAAAACTTTTGTTCCGTAGTGTTTTTTCTGTTATTCAAAACTATTCTTGGACTTAATCCTTTACCCGTTTAGCAAAATAGACCATTAAAATTTCCACTATCAAAAAAGATGACATCCACCCCAGGGTAAAAGTTGAACGTTTAATTTAGAGGGAAAGAGTTTACTTTAGAGGTGGATTCGTTCTTAAACATAATACAGGGTCAACTTTCCTTAACCCTAAATTCAATTATTTGTGAAAATCCGTCCCGCTTGCCAAAATTATGAGGGGAATATTCATATTGTACTGAACTATTCTTGCTGTTTTACTGTGTAGGAGTTGTATTATCATAGTATTAATACGTGAAGCAAAAACTTTGGACCCCTTTTTACGAAAATTGCGCAGAGTATGAAATTTGACACTCTTATAGATAAGTGTAGGACGCTAATATTTTTCAGTAATAATGCTTATCAAGTGCATTAAATTAATAAAAAAAATATTACACAAGTGCCATGCATTTGACACACACAAACAAATATATTGATGATAACGATAAAAGATCACAGATGTCGTCCAAACTATATTTAATATTTTGAAAACAAGGTAGTTAGTCTTGACAAATGAACATGGCGTTCTTATCAAAGAAATCATTAACAATAGAGCCTTAGTAATGTTCGGACTTTAATGATTATTATGAGTTATTCATAATTGAAATTTATTATGGTCGAAATTTTACCACTGGACGACCACTATTTGTAATAATTACGTAATTAGTTACGAGGGAGGATGCGAGGAGGCCCTGGCGACGTACGCGGCGGTGGCGGGCGTGT
>NJDD01003075.1:198160-235824 GCA_002245505.1 Calephelis nemesis
TCACTGGGCGAAGTGCTCGGTCCGGCCCTGGGCGGTGCGCTCGCCGAGCAGTACGGCTTCCCCTTCACCGCCTCCGCCTGTGCTGCCGCCTGTCTCGCCATGGTATGCACTTATTTTATGACATAAAAATATCTTCTCGTCCATACCCCCGAAAAGGTAGGCGGCACAACCAGAGCCGAACTGGTACTAGGCGAAGCCACTAAATCAAAAGTAGGAGGCAAGCCTATCGCCAACCGGGCACATATTCAATCAAGGGCAATATTACATTTATTAGAACATTGAAAATACACAATTTTGAATTTTTTGTTGCCCGACCCAAGGATCGAACCCAGGACCTCAAGACGTCAAGTACGCCGCCGGACTCTACAACACAAAGGCAATTCTATGACATATACTCTTATATATTTAAATAAGTTGAATCTCATTTTCTAAACGTCTCTGAAAACCAAAGGTCCGGTGTTGGCTGCATGAGGTCTTGGGTTCGGTTTCAACTCGGGCAACTCAAATTAATTTTCAAATTAACATGATGTTGCCTGGAGTTGGTGATGTGCCCAGTTGGCGATGAGTTTCTCATGTATCACTTTTAGGACTAAGTCGTAATTTCGGCTAATCGTGGGCGCCCTGTAACTCTGCGTTCCTCTTGATACAGTAGTGAAGATACTTACATTTACATTTATTTTACGTATATTAATACATTTGTTGTCCTGTACTAACTATTGAAATTGATTTTTTATCACCCTTGTCCTGACAATAACTAACAATAAAAGAACTAGCAAATTTGATACATTCGTTGAGGCGTGTGATGAACGAGGGAAGTTGGGATTTATTTTCAATAGGATAAAAATATCATCTTTTAATTTTTTGTAACACATTACTTTTTTGACATAGAGAAACTTGCTTGGTTCAGTTGACAAACCATCAAAGAACAAATTAATTAACAGGTTCTTAGTTCTTAATGGTGAATGTTTGAAATTTCAACTAAATTGGTTAAGCCGTTTAGAAGAAATTAGGTAACAAACGTATATACAAAATAATAATATAAATTAAAATTTAGAATCCTGATTTGGTTTCAGGGCGTTATAACGCTAACATTTTTCTCGTTACGCGACTCATCAAAATGGGCTGATACAGCAGAATCCGTATCATCAGCACCGTACACAGACACCACATGGAACAGCAACTTCCATCGCACGCAGAGCACTCCCGACACTCGACTGACGGAAGAATCCGCACTTCTAGCTAACTGCTCATGTCTTAGCAAACGAGGTAATGTACTTTTTTATGATCTTGGAAGGCAAACAAGCAGACGGATTTACTGATGGTAAGAAATTCACTCTGCCTACAGACACCAAATTTGCTACTGGTGCGTTGCCAACCTGAGGTCGACATGTTGGGCATCGAGCAAAAGTGTGTTTACCGGCTACCTTACCCTCCGAACCGGAACACGTCAACGGCAAGCATTGGATGCTATGGCGGCAGAAATAGGTAAGGCGGTAAATATCCGGCTACAAGGACTGTCTCCCGGGAGACCGTACCTCGACTTGCTGCTGCGTTGTGGTTGCTGGGTGGTGGGTGGGTGGAAACTTTCAGAATGAAATCATGTAGATTTTATAGTAGCTCCATACATGACTACGTATTTGGTTATTTGCTGTATTTGACGAAATAATAACTTTCAAGTGTGGAGGGTATGCTTGCATTTATGATTGCTCTATTAGGCTATTTGAGTCGTTTGCAGAATAGACCATCTGGCATCCTGCCAGGCAGCTCATAAAATCGTCACCGATGTCACCGTGTCATCTGACTAGGTTTTAGTTTAGCAGCGACTCGCCCGGATTGGTACCACCGCCTTACCTATTCCTGCCACTATAACATCAGTGCTTGCTGTTGACGTGTTCCGTTTCCCGAACCCTACCCTTTCGGGGATATGGGCGTGAAGATATTTTTTTTAATATTAATCGAGGGTGTTGCTATGTAGATGACGTCACTATTTTCCATGAATAAACTATATCCCGGCCCGTCATAATGCATTTCTGGCAGACAGGCTGTTGACCAGTAAAGTATCATAATATAATCACAATGACTATATATTTGGCTACTTTCTCTCCATATTTATAAAATCTTATGGGCATCTTCATTATTTTTCAGCTTACTACACACGAGAATCTACTTCAAAAGAAATTTGTTTCCTTCACAATAAATCTAAAAAGAGCGGATCCGCTAGCGTATCAGACACCCTCGTTTACTTTTTAAAATTTGACTATTTAACAAACATGTATGTGAGAATAAGAAAATTTTATAACTTGAAGGCAAAAAACAACACAGATTACGAAGCTTTATATCAAAATTATCTTGAAGAAACAGAAAAAGAACATGGACACCAAGTCAATGGCATAAATAAAAGTGACAAAAAGGAAAATGCTAAGAAAGCACTAATGAAAGATAGTGATAAATTCTGTGCGTATTTAGATAGAGCCATATTTGGTTCAGTGGCAAGAAATATTGAGCATTTAATAATCAAAACAAATAACAAAGGTCTGGTCACAAAATCAGCTACAAAGAACCAGCCATCAAATGAAATTATTAAAAACAACCTTCAAAAGGTTCAGTTTTTTGAACAGGGATCTTCGTGTTCTACCGTTGAAGATATTTTTGTAAGTACCTGGTTTATAGTGTCTTTATAGTTTTTTAATAACAAATAGTTTACGGCCCATATTAATAACCTACCTACCGACAAAGATGGTCCTTCTAGAGATTTGTTGCTAAGATATTTTTAATAATGCTCGCCCGGATAAATAATTTAATATTGTGCCATCTAGTGATTTTCTGTTAAACTAATAAAATGTGTAGAGGAAGCAGTGCATGATAAAACAGAACGCTATAATTTGGTGACTGTTGTCCCCGTGGACGTCCCAATCTATCTATGTTCCAAATTTCAGACAAATCCGTTCAGCCATTCGAGCGTGAAAGAGAAATAAACATCCATACATACATACTCACAAACTGTCGCATTTATAATATTAGTCGGATAACAGCGTTTACCTAGCAATTGATCTAAAATAGCATGATCTCTTATCCTAGATGGGTTCTTAATAATGGCCGTTAGTCTCTGAGTAAAACAGTCTTCTTAGAATAGTCTTTAGATTAATACGGAATCAGTTTTGCCTTTCTTATTCTGTATAATAGAGACCACTTGAACGTTTGTGGGATAACTTGAACTTTGAGTTAGCTTCTAGCCTTTAAGTTAGCTTTACCACCTCGTTGGTCGAGTGGCTAGTATACACGCCTAACTACATCGATCAACGACAACGAGGCTCGGTTTCGATTCCCGAAGGGGGCAGACATTTGTGCGATGAACAGTCAGATCTGGGTCTGAGTGTTTACTAAATTCATTCTGGTATCTAATTAAGTATTTCTATGTATTAGAATAGTTGACTAACACCCATAACACAAGCATATAGTTTGCTTACTTTGAGGTTAGATTCAATGTGTGTTACTTGTCCAGGAATATGTAATTCTAACTAGGGGGTAGGGATATTAATCCTAATTTAATTTAAACTTCGGACTGGAACTTGACACTTTCATTACAGCGACAGGAATAGGTAAGTAACATAACGCCTCTTTACCACCAGCGCAGCGGTTGGTAGTGAGTAGTGACCTATTTAACCTTTGCTCGTCTCTTATGATATTTTTTTATGATAATGGAAGGCAAACAAGCAGACGGATTTCCTGATGGCAAGAAATTAACGCCGTCTAGAGACACCACAGGTGGTGAAAGTGCGTTGCCAACCTGAGGCCGTGATGTTAGGCCTCGAGCAAAAGTAAGTTGACTGGCTACCTTACACGTCAACGGCCTGCCTGGTAAAAATGCCAGGTATTCTATACAGAAGACCCAGACCAACACGGGGTTCTGTTGGAGGTGTTTAATTAATATAAAAAATAATAAAAAGTATTTATTTCTTGCATTTAAGCTTTCTTTTTTTTAAAACAGTAACATTTATATTACACAAGCTAAACACTTACTCTAGTTTTAGTTTTAGCCGCCAAAACTCGTCAGTACCTCAAATGTGATGGAAGCGACAGTATTAAGAATTGCATAGAGCTGTAATACTCCTAATTCCCTAATTTAAATATCACTACATAGTATAAAACAAAGTCGCTTCCTTTGTCCCTATGTTTCTTTTTATGCTTAAATCTTTAAAACTACGCAATGGATTTTGATGCGGTTGTTTTTAATAGATAAAGTAATTGAAGAATTAAGTTTTAATGTATATTTAATAATCATAACCGTGCAAAGCCGGGGCGGCCCGCTAGTAGATAATAAATTAAATAAGTATCTAATTTTGTTTTAATGTTCTGCAAGAAACCCTCCTAGAAGGCCTCCTCGAAAGAACTCCACTTTCCACTATTCGAAACCGTTGTCATTCAGTCCGGGCCAACATTTAATATCGTCGATTAATTAATATATGTATATAATTTCTGCTGAAATGTCAATGGGCAGGCCACATTGCTCGCAGAACCGACAACCGTTGGGGAAGAAAGGTTATAGAGTGGTGGCTCCGCACCGGAGGACAGAGTGTTGGGCGACCTCCCACCCGGTGGACTGACGACCTGATCAAAGTCGCGGGGAGTCGCTGGATACAAGCGACTAGTGACGGTGACTTGTGGCACTCTTTGGGGGGAGGCCTATGTCCAGCAGTGGACGTCCTCTGGCTGATGACAATGATGGTGATGATATAATTTCAGGATGGATGTGAATGCCGAGATGATGTGACCTACGTCAGAGGAACTGTAACAATGTCTTCAGCGGGAGCATGTGAGGTGTAAATTGTAGTTATGTACCTGGAAGAGTTTTATTTTATTAAGTCAAGTCGTTTTAAATAATTGATAAATAAATTTACATGTAATTTAAGTTTCGTTTTATTTTAAATATGTAAAAAATCCTTTGTTTAAAACTTGATTTGTTTGTTATGAGTTTGCCATTGTTACCATTTTCTTACATATCATAAATATTTTAATAATTTCTTACATTTAACTTTTTTTTTGTGTTAAAAAGTGAACAACCTTTACTGACATACGAAATACAGCACCAGCAACTTATCAGTTGGATTACTCTTGAATATCGATTTTATTCAAATTGGAAATTGGAATCTATTTCCCCGTTCTATGATGTGCTTTAGAAGAACTGCAAACATTAAAAAACATATCTACATAATGCAGTATTTTTAAAACTATGATCCATCAGACATTTCAATTTAAATTCATCAGGGGACTTGTCATGACGTCCTCGTCATCAGAAAATATGAAGAGACATAGCCTTATATTTTTGTTTATAAAATTACAAACACGTCTATGCTTAGCAGCGTATCAACCGACGAAAAGCTACACTAGTAAAATTGAGATATCGCCACTGTGCTCCAAAGAGTATATAAATACTACGTAATAAGAGGCGGGACTTCCATAGATACATAGCAAACCCGAATTTGTATAAAGTTTACTTGAAAAAGTAAACCCGTATAATTTGAAAGTAAGTCTAAAGGCATTCAGATATAAGGCAACAAGTGTCATTATTTGGGCGAATAAAAACTTAGCAATCTAATTTTTTTTATTTTTTGATATGAAAGTTGCGCTAAACTGCTGTGCTCTAGTAGTTCTAGTTGAAAACTAAAAATGAGCTTTTTAATTTTCTGATAAAAAAGTTATTTATTGGTTAAGTCCCAGGTTAATGAATGGAAGACTACCTATTACATCGTGAAACTAAGTACCATACAGTTTATCCTGGGTGCAATAGTTACACCTTTGCTTGCCTCCTTTGAACCAGTGTAAAGATTTATTATAATATAGATTGTGTAAATATTTTAACACAGTTTACAAGCAATCATTTTATGCTTGCAGTTACACTGTGCATCATTCAAGCAATCACGTCAATCGTAAATCCTGAACCATGTATTTTATGAAAAATGCAATAATGCTGCAGCGTCAGCATGCACACATCGTGTTATTATGTCTGTCACGAGACATAAGAGAGTAGCTCTTGTTTCTCAATGCAATCTAAAAAATATTAATTAATATGAAGTGAAATTTCATTGTATTTTTTTTTACAGGAATCTATACTCGAAATAAAAAAGTTGGAAAATATTCTACCATTGCTCATCCTCCAAGGTAGCCAATTTATAGTTGAAAAGTTTATAAGCTTAAAAAATTCTTAAAAAAATGATAATATTATTCTTACCTAACTACAAAGAAATAATAAGAAAATAAATAATTTTATTATATAAACTATGTACTAACTCTTCAGGATTAAATAAAAAAAACTAGAGGATGAAGAAAACTAGAATATCCCGTAGCCCCTGCGATTTTACATTAGCACGAAAAATATTCGAAATCTTTCTCCTCACTAGGATAATAGAGGTTGGAGGTGATTGAGGAATTTTCATTAGGAATTTCTATTGTTTAGACGAACTCTGCGGAAACTCTACATTCCTAGTAAAATCGACCTCTGTTGACGATTTACCGACGTTGTCAAGATATCCATGGCAGCAACTCCAGACCACTGTCCATGAAATTTCCACGTCTACGACAAAATTTTAACTACATCAAGGCTATATCATCTACGGGAAAGGGTCTTCAGCTACAAAGCTACGACCTATCATGAAAACATTGGGACCAGGACAACATGATATACTAGATACATAAATTTAACGAGTTTTCCCGAATTTTCTGTTTTCAAAATTAAATATTTAGTTTACAATAAATTTTAATATGTCAATTGATTAAAATTGAGTTTAATTTTTGATAATTTACAAAACTACTGTTTAATGAGTGCAAAAACTTGTAGAACTACGAGTAAGTTTAATCAGTAGTTCGTGTCGTCAAAAAATCAATAACGACGCCAGCGTCATAATAGCAACAGTGAATGGATACAACGTCGCCATTACTAGGTCCGCAAAGTCAGTTAGAAGTTAGACGTCACATTATTAAATTTTAAATTAAGCAAATAAACGCTACACATTACAAGCATAAGCAACTTATTAGCTACATCCATTTAATAATAAAAATATGTGTGCGTGCTTAGTTATCATACAGAAAATATTGATTAAAACTTATCTACGTAGCAGAGGGTGTAGGGTGACAAATGAGAACGATGGGGTTTATTTGTAGGGGAATGGGTCAGCGTTAAAATGAAATCGATAATACACTTCTGTTTCGTCAGCGTTGTACTTTCTGTAGTATTATGAGTTCCTGGTAAATGCTACGAAGAGACAAATGCTACAAGGGGTTTGCAAAATACATTTCAGAAATTATTGCAATTTCGTAGTAACTGGTGCTACGAATTTTAGCTGTCTTACAGATTAAATATGCACTTCTTTACACACCTATTAATTTCATAAATAAATCGTAGCTCTTTTGATTATTAAAGATAACCATACCTACACACACCATAGATGTTACAGGTGCGTCATTTGTCTTGAGGCGTGCTAACTAACCTATCCTCTGCTTCGAAACTTTCATTATTGCGACAGGAATATGCAATGCAGTGGTGCTTTACCCGGGCAAGCTGCCCTTTGATACCACTAGTCTTGGTGCTAATGAGCTGAAAGAGGCAGGGAAACTAATTACTAACCCCCTTACAAAAAACTAAAAAAAATTGGTATCCAAAAATGAAGTTACACACCAGATCAACGGGCGCGTAAGTTTTATTAAATAAGGGGGATATTATATCTTTTTTAAGATTAGATTTCCCCTAAACTTGTGCGTGTATTTATCTAACACGTATGTTTTAAAGTGAGTTTTAATAAGCTATCTTTATCCAATTATTGTTGTTATGTCATTTTTTAACAAATCCAAAGTTATGAAAAATTTATTTTATTTATATATTATATATTTATATGAAAAAAGAATAAAAATTGTTAGTTCTTGTAAATTCAGGAAAACGTCCATTCATTACGTCACGCGTCAGGAGGGGGCGAGGTCAACTAAATGTGACATTGTGGGACAAAGGGCAGGGTGGATCAAACGATGTGACGTCATATACTAATTTTTACGTAACTTGACTTTATGTTGATTATTTATATTATAAAAAAATGTTTGTAGTAAAGATAGTTTCGAAAGTGCTAAACTCACTTTACATAATTCTGTGCTTATCACAACGTTGTTGTATGGTAGCGAGAGTTGGGTATGTCAGAAAAAAACATTAAAGTAGGATATGTGTGTAGGTTTGTTTTAACTACATCGACCAATCCGCGAGGCTCGGGTTCGATTCTCGACGGGGACAGGCTTTTGTGTGATGATCATTTAGATGTCTTCATTTCTGGGTTAAGATGTGTTCTTTTAATTTATTCTGGTATTCATTTAAGTATTTCTATGTATTAATATCGTTGACTAACACCCATAACACAAGCATGTAATTTGCTTACTTTGGGGTTAGATTCTATTTATGTAAATTGTTGTCATGGAAAAATCTGTAGTTAATAACACCGGCACTAGTCCACCAAAAACCTACAACATTTTGTGAATCAATTTTCGCTTGGCGCGATTTGACTGGCTTCGATTTGAAAACCCTTCATTATTGTGCCCGTTTACGGCCAATGTTAATAATGTATCTCTAAAGATGGATTTCAAGCAATCTAAATAGCGATAAGAAACGATACGTGTTGGGGTTTAATTTTGGTAAATAAAAATCCATTTCAAATTAAATGCCTTGATTCATACAACTATGAATTAATAATTGAATTAATACACTTTATTATACACCAAAATTTGAAAATAATAAAAACTCTTTCACTTATAATATTTAACTTAGCTGCACAAAGGCGGTCTTATCGCTTCAGAGCGATCTCTGCCAAACAACATTAGGGTGAAGGAGACAATTTATGTTATTTGAAAAACTAAGGTAGGGCTTCATAAAACAAAACTTATGCTAATATAATAAATATATTTTTTTATTTCATATAATACAAACATGTCAAATAAAGTACATTAAATATACATACTTACAAATAATATGCACCAAATAAATGAATAAATATAGACATGGAATGCACATTCTAAAAAGGAAGAGAAAAATGAAGAAAAACACGAGGTTAAGGATGTTATTCTAAACTCTATGTGGTGTATTCTACGTATTTAAATAACATTTTTTAATAATTTTCTAAAAGACCTGATAGTTTCAGCCTTTTTAATTATGTTGACAATGAGTTCCAAAAAGACGAATAGCCTGGCACGTAAAAGAAAGGTAGTAATTATAATTAAAAAAATATAATTTTGGGTTGGCACGCGCAGAGAGAGATTATCCGTTTTTTTTTCATTAACTGCATTACTTATTTGGGCTACTCTGTCCTTCTCGTCGCTTTGAAGTAATATAATTTCGGAAAACATTTACCTAGATGTAAGTTAATAATCGGTCGTACGAATGTGTTTGATAGCAACTGTAAATTATTATAAGTAATCCACCTCTTCCACCTTACCAGAAAAAAATCGCTTGTTTAACTAAACATTGTCTGAAATTCACATTCAACTAATATCATTCTACATGTGAATGACATAGCATGTTTTGGTTGGAAATCTAATTTTAAACAGCGTTTAGTTAAACATGCATTCACGGGGTTTTGATTTTTTTGCAGTAGGCTTATTTCTATCAAAACAATCTTACATTTTTATATTCCTCGTAATATTAACTCGTTAATTTCAATTGAATTTATATTGTTCCTAGATTATCCTTATATTAAAATAGCCTGTGGCGGTTTTATGTAATTCGAATGTAAACTATTTGCATCTCTAATGTTTTGCTAGTGTCAATGTCTCGCGGACGCGTCCGCGCTCAAAACAAACCGAATGAAAAACTCATCCTTGTTTTAAATTCTGCACTGTGTTTAACATGTGACAGCTATTATCTAATAATAATAACATATGACCCATGAATCAATTGCAATTAACAGACCGTGCTCCAGATCACGTTTCATAATGTAATGAGCCGGTAACAAAACTGAACGTAATTTTTGTCTCATTAAACAATAAATATGAAGCTTTTATTTGTTTTATGTGTAGTTATCATTTTATACGCTAAACACTTATACGGAAAGGAGCATGAAACAAAGTGTGATGGAATACTGGTGCGTGATAAGTTTCATAAAAAAGAAATACTCGGAAAAGGACTTAACCGACCGTATCAACTTGCCTATGACCAAAATGATCACAAGATTTTTTTTAGTTACAATACAGGATCAGATGACGAAGATTCTTTTGGCATTGGTTATATTGAAAAAAATCACACAGAACATAAAGCTTTAGAAGATGTAGAAAATGGATTTGCAATTGCTATGGATAATAAAGATAATGTAGTCTACTTTGGTGGAAGTGGAGGTTTATACAAGCAACATTTAAAAGGGAATAACACAAAAATAAAAAATATTATAAGTTATCATAATATCTGGGATATGTTTTTCAAACACCATTTATATTTTATAAACTTTCCATCGCAACATTTGTATAAATATGAAGATGGAAAAGCAAAGCGTCAAAAACACATACACGAAAAAATTTTCCAATTCGTCATAGATGGAAACGATGACATTTTTATTACAAATGAAACGGGTCTTTTTTGCGTAAAAAATGGTACAAGTCATCGTATTTTCTATGAAGGTCCAAAAATCTTTCGATCAGTTGAAATAAACAATAAAGGTAGAGCTTATTTTGCGGGACAAAATGGGATTTATGTAGCAAATAAAAATAATGATACGTTGGAAAAAATTGCTCACGTTAAAAATATTTTTGGGATGACTTTTGATCACAAAGATAATATTATTTATTCTGATCCCCATGAAATAATAAGGCTGCTTCCAGAAAAATGTCCTGAAGAAATAAAACCGAAGTGAATTAAGTTAAAAGTTATTGTAGCTAGTTTTTAACTTTTAATCTACTAAATGTTATTTATGACTTATTGTAATTATTAACTATACATTTTAACATTTTATTAGTTATTTTTATTAGCTTTAATTGATATGACAACAATTATTTTAGCCAATATGTACAAACCAGTTAATGCAATAATACGAATGAATGTTAATATAAATAAATTTGATATTCTGCTTAACTAATAATAATCGTATTTAATTTGAAGGTGATATTTAAGAAGGTAAACGCTTTTGCAAACATAGGATTTTGAAAACCTTGTCCAGATTATAAATATATTCAACCATCCGTGTGTGAAAGAGCAATAAACATCTATACAAACATATTCACAAACTTTCGCATTTATCTTTACATTAGTACGTGATGTAAAAACTTTGGACACCTTTTTACAAAAATTGCGCTGACGAAGGAGCATAAAATTTGGCACACTTATTGTTTATGTGTAGGAGAAGTGCAGAACGCTTATAATTTTCAACAACAATGCTTATAAAGTACATTAAATCAATTAATAAAATATTACCCACACTTCCATGCATTTGACACACACAAACGAATAGATTGATATTGACGATAAAAGATCACAGATGGTGCACTAAAAAGTTTGGAAACAAAAAATGAAGATAGCGTTCTTATCAACAAGATATTAAAATTTATTATGGTCGAATTTCGATCAACGGGCGACCACTAGTATTAAATAAATTATTAACAAAAAACTATTTTTCAAAGTGTTCGTCCAGATCTCCACTGTAGAAGACCCTGCTTACAGCTCGCAAGAGACGAGCGTTATTAAATAGGTAATTGTCAACAAGACTACTGATGGTTAAGTGCTGTGCTTCAATTCCTGTCGCCATAATGACAGTGTTTGACATTGTATTGTCCTTGTTCGAAACTCTAAAATAGCTTGTAGACTTGCACATCAATTCTAATACCTCAATCACAGGATAGGAATGTTATATATATGGTATTAATACACCATGGCTTCTTACAATTAGAAGAGCTATTTGCGTGTTCACAGTATTATTACATTTTTTTTATAAAATCCTTTAACCTAATGGCAGCAAAAACAAACGTATTTTTATTTTAGCACTTGCCCTGTGCTTGGGATAGTATTATATAAATTTTAAAGAAAGAAAAAAAAATGGTTAGAGCATTCGTCGGCTTGAGACGAAAGGTTACAGGCTCAAATCCTGTCTGGGGCGAATTTTTTTCTTTATTTAAAATTTTTATAATACTATCCCAAGCACAGGACAAGTGCTAAAATAAAAATACGTTGCGAGAAACGAAAGTTATGGCCATTCTAAACTGTGAATTTCATCTGTAATGATGAACCCATTTGGTGGATACTCAGAATTGTGTATCTATAGGACATAACTACCTACGTTAACGGGTTAGAAAGGAATTAAAAATTTCGCCACGGGTCTCGAATCCTCAGTAGCTCAATTGGTTAGAGCATTCGTCGGCTTGAGACGAAAGGTTACAGATTCAAATCCTGTCTGGGGCGAAATTTTTTCTTTCTTTAAAATTTATAGCAAAAACAAAGTCGTTGATTTAAAATTAGCACCACCTCCCTATACTCAAGATGAGAAGCTAGCATTGGTAGGATTAAAACTGAAAGGCTGAAATTGATAATGCTTATTTAAAACAAATTTTAATAAATGATAATAATAATTTTATATGTTTATATCACTGTATTTACGAAACATTCTACGGAGTTCTATTTTTACACAATTGAAATTACTTGTTAAAAATTTCAAATTTGCCGAAGTCTGAGATCCGTGCATTTTATACCTTGCCAGCAGGTTCTCGCAACTTCACTTGTGTATTTCATTTTTATTTTTATGATATTGGAAGGCAAACAAACAGACGGATTTCCTGATGGTAAGAAATTCACGCCGCCTAGAGACACCAAAGGTGGAAATGGTGCGTTGACAACCTTAGGCCGGAATGTTAGGCCTCGAGCAAAAGTAAGTTCGCCGGCTACCTTACCGTCCGAACCGGATAATTTTATATAACCGGATAAATTATGGCGACAGGAATAGGTAAGCCGGTGGTACTAATCCGGGCGAGTCGCTGCGAGACTATCATCTAGTCAGATGTTACGGTGTTAGTGACGGTAAGCCTATACTCGACTTACGAGCTGCCTGGCACAGGACGGCAGATGGTGTATTCTGCAAAGAAGCCCGGACCAACATATAACCGACTATAGGTATACACCGAACTGCACCGAACGTACCTATTAGCGTTTGATAACCAACTGTTAAGTGAAGCTTTTACATTCCTAAGATAAACTATCAAATATAAAATGATTTAGGAGCTAACTCAGAGTTAAATATTTAACCCATGAACGCAAAAATGGCCCTTAAATAGCGAGAAACTATTTTAGATGACACTACGATTATCTTGTGCGGCATATTATGTATCGGCGAATCTGTGGTAATAGTTGTGCCTACAATGTAAATTGGCTCGGGATATTGGCCCAATTAGATAGCCTACTTGGTATCTATATATTAATTCGTGATGCCAAAATTTTTGGAACCCTTTTTACGAAAATTGTGCGGACGCAGGAGCATAAAATTTGGCACACTTATAGTTTATGTGTAGGAGAAGAGCAGAACGCTAATATTTTTCAATAATAATGCTTATTAAGGGCATTAAATCATTAAAAAAGAATGTGTGCGTGTACTAGCATACACTCGTAAGAAGTGAAGAAGTGAAACTTCTTTATGACGTTATTTTTCAAAAAATAAATTACTATATGCAACTTTACAGAAATTGGTCCAATCCCTACTCCGCTGGGGAAAGTATACTTCGAATCACGCGTGGTAGGGATAAGAACAAAGATGGCGCGTAACGGAAAAATGTGACGTGTACCTAACGAAAAAATGTTACACTAAATTTTTTCCCAATCCCGATAAAGAAGTTTCACTTCAATAAAACATTACCCATACTATCATGCATTTGACACACACAAACAAATATATTGATGATAACGATAAAAGATCACAGATGGCGCACTAAAAAAAAAGTAGTTGGTCTTGAGAAATGAAGATGGCATTCTTATCAACAAGATATTAAAATTTATTATGGTCGAATTTCGACCGATGGGCGACCATTAGTTTGAGTAAATAGCTGCTTGCTTAAGTAACTATTAGGTATTTTAGTAATGGGTTTTCATATGTTGGCCAACGTGGCCTGACAGCTTGGCCCAATGTGTACTGCAGCCATTATATCCAAAAATGTTAGCAAAACGTGCTTCCATTGAGTTACGAAAACTTAAATGAGATTTCACAGACTAATCCCAAAAACGTTTGTGATCCAATTTACAAACTACCAATAGATTGAACTATAATTTAAAAAATACTTTAAACCATGGGTATAAAGTCTAATTTACTCTGTAATAGTTATCAAATGTCAGAGTACTGTGACAATGACGTCAGAACAGGGTGATGGGGTGGGTTTCGGGGAGCGCGCTTATTACGTCGAAAGGTTTCCTTTGAGCCCTGTGTTATGAACTAAGCTTACGTATACTAGATATATTTTATGTAATTGAAATGCAGATTGCTGAGTATAATTATTACCTACTTTTTTATGTGAGAGTTTCGCATAGCACACGGATCATCATGGCCGATATTGTATCTAACATCCGTATACTACTAGTGTACGGACGGACGACCATAACGTCATGACGTGTTCCGGTTTTGAGGCTAAGGTAGCCGGTAAACTTACTTTTTCTCGTGGCCCGACATCCCGGCCTCAGGTTGGGAACGCACCATTATCACCTTTGGTGTCTTTAGGCGGCGTGAATTTCTTATCGTCAGAAAATCCGTATGCTTGTTTGCCTTTCAATATCATAAAAAAAATATAAAAAAATACATGTTTCTTAATAATAACTACATCAATTATGGTACCCTTACTTTGGCGGAATGTTAAGTTACATAAATACAGAATAGGTCCAAGATAGAACTATTCCTTAAGGGTCCAAGGGTTGGCCCAATGGCCCCTAATAGGCAATTTGTCATTCGCCAAGGGTAATGCGAAATTTTATATTTATTCATCATCATCATCATAGAATGTCCACGGCTTGACATAGGCCTCCCACAAGGCCTCACGAGTCACGGTCACCAGCCGCTTGTATTCAGCGACTCCCCGTGACTTCGACCAGATCATAAGTCCACTGGGAGGGTGTCCAACACTACGTCCTCCGGTCCGGGGCCGCCACTCGAGAACCTTTCTTTCCCAGCGGTTGTCGGTGGTCTGGGAGCAATGTGGCCTGCCCATTTCCACTCAGCTTGTCATGTCATGTCATCACCGGTAACACACACTGGTTAAATATATTATACTAATATAATTACGATGGATTTATGAAGATCAATAAATAAAATACATACATAAATATACCTATATCTTCACGTCAAGTCACAATCCTGACATATCTGTCTGGCTTCTTTCACATTCATTACCTTTTTATACAAACACGCCGGTTTCGGAGAATAAATATAGTGAATCAATTAAATAATTTAAGAGCAGTAGAACAGCAAAAAATTGACTTCGATCTCAATATTATGTCATCTACCATAAAAAAAATTGAGTAGTCTTCTCGATTTTCCAAGTATTATATCATCAGATCCAGACTTGGTGTCGATAGGCCATTTCGGAAGCATTCTCTTTAAGAAGGGGGTTTTTAAAATAGTTTCAAATTTCGATCGCTTAAAAGGTTAGGATTGACACATATAGCCTCCTTTTATCTATGTCGGTTAAAAACTCGACACCCCACTCTCTGCCTACCATGCTAGTGGCTCTTAATATAATTAGGGAAGATAATTTTACTTTTATATTAATAGGTGGTCGTATTTATAAATCAACTTCAATATATTTTAATCCTTCAGGGCCAAGTTTCGAAGAATCCTTAATTAAATTTCCATTAAATCCTCTTACAGAAACCAAACAAATTCTGGGACATATTTTTGTATTAAGGTCAAACATAAAATCGTTTTGTAAAACCACTGACAAGTTCCAGTTTGCCGCTGTATTTTAAGAGATTTTTGTCTTTCGGAGAATCATGCGGAAAAACCAAAAGTATCATACCATGTAAAACCCTGGTTTTTCAAACTACGCGTAAGGTATGAACCTTCAAACCTTATACCGCTCTGTCACGTCCTATCGGATCCCCCGGTTCCAATAACCGCGACAAACGCTATAATAATAATAATAATAATTTTATTTCAGACCATAGATCCATAATTGTGTAATGTGTTAGTAACAATTATTGCCTTACAGACTATGTTAGTACAAAGGAACCCGGACCAACACGGGAGAACAGTGAAAACGAGATTAATTTTTGTGATAAGTTGAAGAAAACTGTGATAAATTGGACTATTCCTGTGTTAAGAAATTCACGCCGCCTAGAGACACCAAAGGTGGTAATGATGGGTTGCCAACCTGAGGCCGCGATGTTAGGTCTCGAGCAAAAGTAAGTTTACCGGCAACCTTATCCTTCAAACCGGAACACGTCATGACGTTATGACGGCAGAAATAGGTAAGGCGGTGGTACCAATCCGGGCCAGTCGCTGCTAAACTCTACCACCTAGTCAGATGTCAAGGTGTTATTGACGGTGAGTCTATGCTCGCCTTTTACGAGCTGCCTGGCAAGGAAAGCAGATGGTCTATTCTACAAAAAAGCCCGCACCAACACGGGGAAGATTACCTTAGTTCAGTTCAGTCGATTGGACGTAAAAACGTAATATATTTTATCGTAATATATTATTATATAGTAGAAGATCCGAACTTACATCGATCTACACCTATCTGATAAAAGAACGAAACATTTGTATGAAGTTTAGGATGTTAAAAGTCATATTAAAATGGGTTGCTTATAAATATATTGGACAGAAATTTTAAAAAATTAAAAAAATATATATTTTTCAGATTTTTTTCAGACAAACTTATACTTATCAACGTCTTTGCAATAAATAAATGCACATATGTTAATTTTTTCAGTATCCAATCTTGAAAGCAACGGCTTCGACAACCTTGTCCATACCTGGCACCCATATCAATAAAAGGCATCCCAACTTTTGCATATTCTATAATTAGTCTTATACTTAAAGTCAAGAGAAAATTTCCTTATTATTTTAAAATTGTAACTTTTGAAGAAAAAAGTTTTTTAAATTTAAAACAGTTCGGGCACCCACTTTTTATACATTTTATAATATACTAATAACAACTCTGTGAAGGTCGATCCAGAATCGGATCTTAGACCATAATAATAAGTATATTTTAAAGCAAATAGGGATAAGAAAGTGGTAGTAAAATTCACAAAGTGCCTTTGTGATGAGTTATGTCAAATATTAGACGGTTTTACGTCTGCAGAAAAAGGCCATGTTGGCATTTGAGGCTCAAAGGTGAAAGGTCAGCATTCGTACTCTAGTTTAAAGTTCAAATCTGAATGTTATTCTAAATAAATAGCCAATCAAACGAAGGAAAAATGATCACGTAGTTCTTCTACCCTTCTCCTACCCTAATACCCTAATGACAACTTAGATCGCCTCTCTGGCCTATAATGGTCCAGTGTTAGTGTTGACCATATGACAGCATGGGTGTAGCGAGTAGTGTAGAGGAAGCATCCCCTCATTCTAAGCATGGTCTAGCAAGGTACTGGTAGAGGGGAGCGGCCTCCCCCCTCCCCTCGAAGAGCGTCTATATAGTACCTAAGTGCAACTCTCCGAATGGCCGCAAACCGCTGAAACGAGCTATATAATTTTTTTATGATATTGGAAGACAAACAAGCAGACGGATTTCCTGATGATAAGCAATTCACTCGGCCTAGAGACACCAAAGGTGGAAATGGTGCGTTCCTGAGGCCGGGATGTTAGGTCTCGAGCAAAAGTAAGTTTACCGGCTACCTCATCCTCCGAATAGGTAAGGCAGTGGTACCATTCCAGGTGAGTCGCTGCGAAACTGTACCACGTCAGATGTTTTTTATGACAGTAAGCCAATACTCGTCTTTTATGAGCTGCCTGGCTGGAAGACAGATGGTCTATTCTGCGGAGGAAAATTGTTTGAACGAATGTTTCTTACCTATCCTCAGATAGATACTTATGTGAGATACTCGTAGGAAAAAAACCATGATAGAGACAATATATTCTAGGATTTTCTTTGTTTGCCGGGTCTGTCATCCGATCAGGTCCATATTATAATCCATAAGGTCCATAAAAGTTGTAAAATATATTTCATTGCTAGGTTATATATATTGTTGTTGTTATAATCCCCGTCCTCTTGTTGATCTACGTCTGCTAAGTAGAATAGAATATTTGCTTCTCTGCCAGACAGTTCCTCAGGCGGTCCAATATAGGTCAATACCAACAATCCAATGGTGGTAGAATGTGCAGCAACTTCCCAGGGGGGGGACCATCCACCTTACATATTCCTGCCTCCGAATTGGCCAGGACAGCGACGCAACTCTTACGTCTATGGTCAGGGACGGCGTTTGGATATGGTGCATGGGCGCCAAGACGTAAAGGGGCGTTAGATCCTGTACGCTATATATTATTTACCTTTTAGTATGGTTTTGAACTGCATGTAGGGGGCGCCGTATAAATTACGCCCAGGGCGCTGCTATAACTAAACCTGCTACTGTCTATGGTGTCCTAACACGGTTGTCTCTTACCATCAGGATAGTGATGTGCTTGTGTTGTAAAAATAAGACAGTGTTGTGCAAAAAATATTTAATATTGTAAATAAATATACATTATTTACTCACAATTTAATAAATAATAAATATTTAGTTTTATGCCAACCATTTTATATTATACATTGTAATAGGTAAATAAGTTAACATCAATAACTATACTTAAAACTTGCCTATAGAAAAGCTATAAAATACTTTGGTTTCTCTACTAGTTTTAATTTAAGATTTATTGTTTAATTTTAATATTATATTTTGTTTTATGTTATAAGATATTATACATAATATATGGTAACAAACAAAAATCGACGTTACTGAAGTTTCGCTATCATAGGCCAAGTAGGTAAGTCTACCGGCAACTCATACTTACATATACTTAGTAAGCACTGGTAAGGCACAGTAACAAACCGACTTGAATATAAAAAAAATAGCTTTTAGTATTTGTTAGTTATTTTACTCTTGTATTTCTTTGGTAGACATGGAGAAATTTTAACTCTACAAATAAACGAATAATCATAAAAAACATCATATAAAGTTGTTGTTTAAATACAGTACTGCATTACTAATACCTGCAATATTAATAATTAATTATAATATTATTTTAATATGATAAATAAATTTAAGTTTAATTTTTTCCAGTCCAGTCCACTTGCAAATTTATACGTAACATCTATATATTAGCAGTAGGGTTACTCTTAAAGCTCGATTCATGCAAAATTGGATATTGGAATCGAGTACGTCAGTTTAGGCACTCTTGAACACAATTACTGGGAATTTTTGACATTTAGTTTATAGTCAATAATAAATTGTTTTATCGGATTCGTTGAGTTTATTTGTAACTGAATGTTAATAATCCGCTAGTACTGTGTTCTAAAGTACCTAAAATGTCGTTTACGATTCCAATTTACACTTCGCATAATGTCGAGATTCAAGAGTAACCCTACAGATCAGGGTTAGATAATCAACCCAAGAACGTACACACGGCCCTCAAAGCAGCTTGCACGTTCCTGGGTTAAAAAAAGGGTATTTATGGGTTTGTATGAAGCTGATGTTTAACCCAGAAACGTATAAACGGCCTTAGTTTGTATTAAAGCTAAATAAACCTATATTACAGGACGGATAGTGATGGAAACTCGTATTCATTGTTTTATTGGTTTGCGTCGGACAGTCGTAAGATCTTTATCATTTAACCTACATATTTAATTTATGAAATGCGTACGCCCATTTGCGCGTATCCAATTGTATATATCCATGTCCATGAGACTTTATCGACTGTCGCGACGAACAGTATCGTATCTGCAAAATTCAAATTAATTTTTATTGACCATTTGTAAGGATATATAAAAAGAGATTTTAGTTTTTGCATTCGAATTTAATTTTGGAATTCGAAATTCAAAAAATTTGAACGCAGCGAAATGAGTCTATGAAATTACCACATTCGAATTTTTTCCGTATGACGTTTGAATTGATTTGAATGTGCGATGGAATTTCGTTTAAAAATTAAAAGTTTATGTGGCGCACCTTAAAATATAAACGCACTTTGACAAGTTTTACAGCTGCATTACTTAGACAGTGTTATTAAGAGTCATTCAAGAAAGTCAAAACTTTGAATCCTGAAATATTCTGGTATCTACTGTAAGCTGTTGTTAAACATCGTATTTTAATTGTTGTGTTATTGTTGTAACGTTTTTGTTTCTAGAACTATTTTTAATAGACATCAAAATTCACAACATTTACACAAACAATAATTATATTGATTAAATTCGAAATCCTAAGTGAATGAGAAACATTTTATAAAACACAATAATCAAAGTGAAAACCCAGCTAGAGTAATTTTTTTTGTGAGAAACAGTTGTATTCAAAACCAATTTTTTTTTTGCTTTAAATCAAGCACAAAATATTTATTTTACAGCCTATCTAAACCAATAAAACTCAGATTTTGAAAATACACCAAAAATAGTCACTCGTTATTTTATAGGTACTTTATAAAAAATCTAAAACTTTATTCCAGATATTCGAGTTCCGTTCGAAAATTTTCGATTTTGATTACCTTAATTCTAAGTTTAAACCTATTAGCATTGTTGACTCAGACCCATATCACAAACAATTCGCTGTGTGGGTTTTGATTTGCTCCTGTCACTTAAAAGAAAAAAAACTGATTGTAACAATATAAGACGTTGCATGCAACTTGATACTGCCTTGATTATTTTCATTACAATCCAACAATCGGACGACCTCATGATGTATGTATGACGTACGCTAGTATGCACAATATTAATGACAACAGACTATAAATTGGTTTGACCGCGCTATTTCCACAGACCATACGACGCGAAGCCACTGACAGTTTTTTATTTTGAAGCATATCGTGCACTGCCCTTATTTCCCAGGGAACTAAACTGCCAGGTTCTCGAGAAAATAACACCGAGTATAGTTGTGCTGGGGAACCCGCTGTGGCTTCTTGGCAAAAGTTGAGCACTAGATGGTCGTTTACAGCTTTCAAAACTTGAACAGTACCCGTGAAAGTTTGATAGTTGGGCCGAGTTGTTAGTGTTCCTGAAATAAAATTGGTAATAGATGTGATCCTCTACATTTCAAATTTCTTATAATATTATACAACGTAAGCACTTTGTCAGTTTTTATTTTTGAAGCTTTTGCTGCTATAAAGACGCTGTCAAAGACTGTTTTTTTTGGTTATGTTGGACATGATAAGTTTTTTGCTTAATTTGTAAAAAAAAATAACAAATATGGGAAAAGTTCTGAACATATTGTTTTTAAAAAATCCGTCTGTTTATTGGTGATCTAATAATTCTTTATAGTAATTTTATTTAGTGGTAGATTCTTTGCAATCGTACATGTGTGTGTGAGTACCACCGTCTTACGTATTCTTTCTGACACAAACTCAGTGATCCCTATGGTCGTGTTACAATTTGGAAATAAGGCGTAAGCCTGTTTATGCAAGAGGCCTTAATTTCGAGGCTAAGTTATCAATTGGCAACGCACCTATAACATCATCGGCGTCTCTGACTGACAAATATTTCCTATTAGCAAGATGCATCTTTGCTTGTTTATAAAATACAATAAAAAAATGTTTGTTTACTTAAATATTTACCGTTTTGTTCAGGAAAAGCTTGCCAATATCCAGCTGAATCGTTCCGGAAGTATAATCCGTACTCTATTGTTTGCCCGGCTTCGTCCCACAGTAGTCTTAAATGTCGGTACTCTTGTCGGAATTTCGCATTTATATGCTGGACGTGGAAGAGCTGATTTTCAGTTGAGGGCTAAAAAAAATAAGCTTATTTTATTACCTAGTTAACTTTTTGCACACTTTGTGAAGATGCATGGATATTGGTAACTTTTTTATGCAAATAATGTACCTAGATGAAATTTCACAGTAATGCACAAATTTTAAAGAAAAGAAAAATGTCAGGCAGGATTTAAACCTGCCTTTCGTCTCAAGCCGACTAATGCTCTAACCATTATTATTATTATTATTATTTATTCTTTATTGTACAATATAAACACAAACATAAAATACAGAACAAAAATATTACAAAAAAATGTACAAATGGCGGTCCTATCGCTCAAAGCAATCTCTACCAGACAACCAGGAAAGACAGGAAATCGAATAATTACAAAATAAAAAACCATTTGAGCTACTGAGAATTTCTTACTCTTTACGCAAGTAGGTTCACCGTTTCGTTGGTCGAGAGGCTAGTGTACACTCTTATTTATAACGATACCGAGGCTCGGGTTTGATTCTCGTCAGCAATATTACTTGTTCTTGGTATAATCTTCTTACTTCATTTATTCATAGTAATTCATAATACAAACATCTAACTTTAAGGTTGCTTACATTTAGGTTACATTCAATATGAGTAATTTGTCTACGGCTATGTTATTTATTTATCCAAGAAGTATACTCCTATTTGATCAATTTGTCAACCCTATTTAAAAGTTATGCTGTCTTCCTTCAGTCGATAATGAATTTAATCATATTTGATTCATTTGGATCAAGCAAGGCTTAAATTTCAAGCTATTGTTATTTTAAGCTATGTATACATATATGTTTCGCTTTTAGTTATAGTCCGGTGAAGTTGCAAAAACCTCGCGGTTAGCAACATATTAGTCAAAAAAATGTTTCACCATTTCTTCTCCTGACTGGTAGATTTGGAAACGGTGGTAGCTTTATGGTACTTAGGATTAAACCTAATCCTATTTTAAAATTTTGTTTAAATATTTAAAACATATGTTATAAATATTATATTTATTATAATTTTAAAAATATTTGCACACCACAACGTGGTAGAATATGTTAGTATTATCATATATGTTTTCTAACAGTTTGTAAACACATATTCAGCAAATAACTAAATTTTATTTCATTACTACCGAGTGACATCATTCCTGTTTCTTGTTCAGCCCTTAAAAGATAAAAAACTTAATTAAAATCGGTACGGTTGTTTTCGCATTCTAGAGTAAGAAACAGACAACAATTCTAAAGAAAAAAGGTCTGGATGTTCTAACTTCCAGGCTTCCTCGCATACTCGATACCTTTTTCAATATTTTTTTGAATATCTTCAATACACACAATTTAAAGATTTTTCAGTTATAAAGTCTCATGGATAAATTTCATCAAATTTACTATAATCCGTGACTGATTGTCATATTAAAAAAATAGAAAAGAGTATATAAACTTCCTAGGTTTACGTAGCGCTTTTTGCTGCTTGATTTTTTTTTATATCTACCTTTAAATATAAAAATGAACACTCTTTCACGTGGTCATCGCGTCACGCCTGAACGGATGGACCAATTATGACAATTCTTTTTATTGTTAGTTACTGTCAGAAGAAGGTTATTATTAAAAGAAAACCTGGAAAAATTGCTACGTAAATCGGGAAAAACAACGCTTTTATACATACATACATACATACATATCTTCACGCCAAGTCCCTTACGGGGTAGGTATTTTACTCTCTGCTTTTATACATACAATCTATTAGTAGCTGTTAATGTCGATCGATACGAAGTTCACCGGATCGGCTAGTTTAAAAAATTAAATAAAAAAAAAGGAGTGTAATTATAAAGTAGTATATATTAACTTTAAATAAATAAATTAAATCTTAACCAAATTTCAATCACTAAACAAACAATGGCATTTAATACAAAATCCATGAAATGTGAAACAAAACACCAATTTATTATAATTTATCAATAGCATAGCATTGTCAGAATGGTCAGCGGTTCGTAGATCAGTAAATCATTGGTTTTTAGCAATAGACATTGATTTTAATAACAATAACGGCACGTTTTAAGGTAGTAACTTTTTATGCTAAATAACCTTGCTTGTACTTTTTGTGGCATTCTATAAGTAGCTTAAGTAACTTACTTTTGCTCGAGGTCTAACATCCCGACCTCAGGTTGGCAACGCACCATTACCACATAAAAAAAATAGAGCACTTTGTCTAAAATGTGGATTGAACGAAAGTAATATTGTCCACATTGTTGATTGTTCATTTTTAGAGTAGGGGGTAACCAGGCGTTTCTTAACTCCAGGATGTCCACCTCCTTTTTCTTTTCTCCAAACTAATTAATAATCGCCTCTATGATCTAGCGCTACGGTGTCGGACTAAAGTTCATGTGGTCCCGGATTCCACTATCGGTAACAAAATCTGTTGTTTCTTATAAAAATAATGTTGCCCAGGATTGCATATGACCCGGATAGCGACACTCTTGTCACCTATCACATTGTGGGATCGTCGATATCACAGGTTAATATCACATTGTAGGATTGTCGATCGTCGATATCACAGGTTAATTTTTTCAGCTATTCGTTGAATAAAACATATTTTATTGTTTCAAATATGCCTCGGCCTTCTTCTTTGAAGATACGGTTGTGAAGATACTTTTTATAAATCATAGATACACAAACATACAAAAATTGCCTTAACCCCTATCATTCGTTCAAAGCAGTGTTGCCAGATAAAAAGTGATAAAATCTGTATTTCGAAATCAAAAATCTGTATAAAATCTGTATGTTTTTTATTTATTTTATACTGTTATTAGATACGTTTGGTGTCTATTGCCGGCGTAGGCTCTTTAACATCACTAAATATTTCTCAAGGCAAACTTAATTAATATACAAACACAGTAATTTATTTTCATAATTAATAATATTTTGATAATTTTAAACTACAAGTATCAGTTTTTCTAATTACTCCCTTTTTTATACATATGTTTACTCATTTTAGAAAGTAATTTACTATCGACTTCCATATCGTAACAAGGCATTTTTCCCGATAATTGTTTTGTGTGTAAAATCCCAGAAATAGTATCTGTCTCGAGCTTATTTCTTTGCTTTGATTTCATAACATTTATGGCTGAAAATACCCTTTTCACAGCAGCACTACTATGTGGAATACATAAAATTCGGGATACAAACTTTTCAAGCACTGGATAAATTGGCTCACTAAAAACGTTTTTCCAGAACAGCTCAATATCTTCATTTAATTCAGTAGGATGAAGTACTAAATTATTTCTTAAATGTCTCCATTCACAATCTAATGTTTGCAATTCTTCCTTTTCTATTATAGTGGGAAAAACTAAAGCTACATTAACTAAGGAGGGTATGTTCTGTAATTTTATTTCGTCCGGATTGAGAAATTTAAGATATTTTATATTTTTATTATTGAAATCATATCTTTGTCTTATTTGTTTGGCACCTTCGATGTAAAAATCTAAACATCTTAGGCGAAAAATATTAATATCATTTGCTTCTAAATCATTAACAGTAGATAAAGAAGCAGTTACTTTTGCGCCTAAGTACACTTGTTCAATTGGTAGAAAATGTCTAGGATTATCAATTTGTATATTTTTTAAATCATTGGCATACGCTTGCAAATAAGAATGTTGAATAAAATTATCCAGTAACGTTCTAAACGAAGTTTGTATGTTTTCATGCATTTTGTGAATTTGTGGGAGTTCGGATTGCATTATACGATTTAAATTGTTGAAAATGTCTAATGTGTACTCCAAAAATTCGAGAAATAGTTTATTGTATGGATTTTTAAGCATACGTAAAATATTTTCAGAAGTATGTAGCCTGTCGGTGAGAACGGATTCGGTAAAATAAAGTATTAATAGCTCATATTGTTCTAATAGTCGCACTAATGCCGCACGTAATGATAGCCATCGTGTTTGGCACGGATGAAGCAATTATGCGGTTTAAGATTAAGAAATGATTGAAATTCTTTTAAAATTCCGATGCGTTTCGGACTATTTCCAAAATAATTGTAGATGTCCCGGATTAAGCTTTCTGGCTCCCGAGGTAATTTCATGCAAGCGTAAGATGCAGCTAAATGAAATGAGTGGCAGATACACTTTATCACATACAAATGTGGGATGTCGATAATTAATCGAGATGCTAACGAGTTGTGCTGCCCCATCATTGTATTGGCCCCATCTGCAGCGAAACCTATCATATTATCCTTATATGGAATATTATTGTTTTTAAAATAATTTATAATGAGTTCATAAAGTTTTTCGGCGGTCCCGTCTTGAACTGGAATTAAATCCAAAAATGCATCACATATTTTAAAATCTTTATGAAATCGCGTGACTAGACATAAATGTTTAATGCAGCTTCTGTCTGTACTTTCATCAACTATCAATGAAAATTTATTTTTTTGTATGTATGATATTAATTCTTCTTTAGCTGTGGAACCAGTAACAGACGTCAAAATTGCTGTTGTTTTAGTTCTACTGCAATGAATTCCTTTTGCGATTTCAGAGTCTGGACAAATTTTTTGTATTAACTGCGGTAGATGTTCCATGACATTCATTGCCAAATTGTGCTCAGCTACAAATGATGCCAGTAAAATTTCCGCTTTTTTTGTGGAATTATTCTTATTTTGTAAGAACCCTTGTATTGATGACTGCGAGCTAATAGAAGACGAGCTAGGGCTTAATTTACAATGTTTAGCTGTTTTCGTATGGCGATAAATATCATTTTTCCCTCCGCCGCCTATAGATAGATCAGTTTGACAATACCTGCAGAAAGCATAAGTTTCACCTTTTTTGCTAGATTGAAGCCATGTTTTAAATTCTTGTATCTCCAACCAGTCCGTATTAAAACGCTGCATCACTCTTGATTTTTTTGCCACCGTTGACATTTTCACAATATTTTGTATTTTCTTCTTCACAAATAAAATAAAAATGCCGAAATATCAAATTTTTTCAGCTACGAATGTTATGACGGAGTTGCATTAAGAAGTAAGAATGAGCAAAAACGTACCGAAATGATATCATAAACAATCAATGGACCGTTGTGGGGTATCCCCCGAAATAGTTGTTGAAAACAACCATAGATTTATCATACTATACGAGTAAAAGCTCGTTTACACGGGCATATTATAAATATTGCTACGCTATTTTATTATTTTATATTAAACCATATAAGTCATTGCAAAAATCTGTATAAATGTAGTATAAAAAATCTGTATGATTAAGGAAATGGGAGAAATCTGTATAAATGTAGGTCTCCAAATTAAATCTGTATCGCATGCTGAAAATCTGTATAAATACAGATAAATCTGTATATATGGCAACAATGGTTCAAAGTGTAGTTATATATGATTCAACACTTATTCACTCTTTGTTTTATTATGTATAAATACAGATTGCTAATTTTTTGTTTTACACGATGCGTTTAAGACAGTGTGACCAGTAACATCATACTTTAATTTCACCGTCTCCACTTGGCATTATGTTACCCGTATTCGGTAAAAATATTTACTGTTTAACCGAATCCAAAAATAAGAGGTTATAAATTCGTCTATTTATAATAAGATTCTTGGCCAGTAACCAACACATTTTGCTGTTCTTTTTTGGAAATGTGATGCATGATTCTGCTCAGGTAATCCCTTATAAATTTGACCACGATCAGATTGGTGTTTTTCAAATGATTCTTAATAATGGTAAAATTTAAGTATGTATATGGTTTTAAGCTCGACGACATCGTGACCTATTGTCAAAACTTGATAAAATTTATACGGGACCATCATAGAATCGTGAGCTACATTTCGAAAAAAGAATGATCCGATCGCTACATCGAAACACGACAAAAACACTTTACTGTCCTTTTTTACCATTTAAACGGTCAAGTATTGAAACAAACTGCCTAAAAGGATATTCCTTCCTTCCTTAAGTTGATTTAAGTCTTTTTTTCTTTAAGTCTGTTGATGGAATTAACAATTCCATTAACGACTCTTTTTTATGATACTGGACGGAAAAACAAGCAGACGGATTTCCTAATAGTCAAAAATTCAAGTCGCCAAGAGACACCAACGGTGGTAATGGTGCGTTGCTAACCTGAGGCCAGAATGTTAGGCTTAGAGCAAAATAAAGTTTACCCGTTACCTTATCCATCAATCACGAACACGTCAAAGCAGACACTGACGTTATGGCGGCAGGAATAAGAAAAGCGTTAAATTAGAAAAGTACAAATCTAGAAGAGTTGCTGCAATGTCACGATATTAGTGACGGTAAGCCTGTGCTAGCATTTTAAGAGCTGCCTGACAACAAGGCAAATGGTCTATTCTGCAAAGGAGCCCGGACAAACACAGGGAAAAGACATGACATCAGGTAAAGGAGTTAATTATCAAAAACAATACCAACAAAACAAGAACTAGTGGCCTATCATGAACTCATTAATACCGGTCAATCTTCAGCTATTTGTATTACGCTACAGTCGCTGGTACGAGTCTATGACTTGGGTCTTTAGTCACAATTATTACCACTAATAAAAACGGGGGTATCTTCACACCCATATCCCCAAAGAGGCAGGCAAAGGCACCCACGACTAGCCAAAGACACAAAGCCATACAATGTGATAGATGGCAAGTCTATCGCCAACCGGGCACATATCCAATCCCAGGCATTGATATTTTGAATAGAAAATTCAAATATACATTATCTATTTTTTTTGTTGCCCGACCCCGGAATCAAACCCGGTACCTCAAGAATTCAAGTCCGAAGCCGCAGGCGATTATGTACAAATGCAAATTACTTTACTTGGTATTTCTGGAACAGATAACGCTTTCCCATTAGTCACGAAGATAAAGCAGGCCATACAGATTGACCTTCCAGTAACACGGAGGCTAGATTGTGACTCATACGTAATCTCCGTGGGTAGCTGAGGTTAGGTGGCAGGTCACCTCCAATCATATGAAGAAATTGGTCAAACAATAGTTACAAGGTACTCATTCTACTGGTAGATTAAATAATGAGAAGTAATTGGGCAATTATGAGTCAGTGAAAATATAGGTCTCGTATGGTGCTCAGCCATGCGGAATCTAAAGTGTTTTGTCACGACATAATACCTCCATCATTTGGGTGTGGCAAGATGATATGATTTTTTTTTAACTTGGGAAGGTTTGGTTTTATGTTTTTTAAATTTCTAGTTTATGTTATATCTTAAGTAAGACATGACTAAATTGAAGTAAACATACACCAGCTACAAAAAAAACTTTTAAACACTCGTTGAACACAAGTTTTGAAAAACATTGTCTTTATTGGATTCTTAACCAATACCATACCAATACCAATAACGTGTTATATCTTATACCTTTAAACGAGCAATTCTTGTATATATATAATTGGAATCTCGGAATCGGCTCCAACGATTTTCATGAAATTTAGTATATAGGGGGTTTCGGGGGCGATAAATCGATCTAGCTAGGAATCATTTTTAGAAAATGTCATATTCGTGTTTTATTCGTGTTTTATCGACTTAAACTTACTTTTTTAACAAATAGGAGGCGTTTGAGTAGTCCCAATTTATTATGACTCTTCCTGACATCTATTGGCGAATAATAATACTATTTTTGGCGAATTATTTAAGGTTCCAGCACATGGCGTTGTTAAGTAACGAAGTCCGTGGTTAAGTAACGAAGTCAATGATTGTTTGCTTTGAGGTTAGACTAATTGTGTAATTCGTACTTAAATATAATTTCCAAAAACCACAATTTATAAAAAAACAAAAAAAAATATCGAACAAAACTCGGTCATCCAGATATTTTGAATTATATGACCACCACTAACGCACTAAAAATATTTTATAACGTTTACGTAGCAGACGTTATCGTAGTATAACAGGGGGCTGATTATGTATCTCAGTTGCCAACTAAATTATTCATATTTTCAAAAGTATGTTAAAGCGTCACTTTCTGCATTCAATGTAATGTAGTTTGCATTTGACTTTTCTTGTTTGTCTTAAATACTAATAATTAAAACAAGCTTCTGCTTTTAGAATAATTTGTGACGTCTTATATTAGATGCATTTTATATTTTTAAGAGCACCATGAAACAGTATGTCGCTAAATCTGGTCCATAGTCCATACTTTAGGGTTGCCTGGAAGAGATCGCTGCCTTGGCGATAAGGCCGCCTTTGTGTATCTTCTTAGTGTAAGTTATTTTAATGTATTTGTGATTTATTTGTATTTGGTGCACAATAAAGAGTTATTGTATTGTATTGTAAAATGGAAAACTGTACATCTGTACATAGCTATCAAATGACCTGTTTTATATTTGCTATCTCCAGTGACCAACAGAAATACAATAGAGATAGCAAACACAAATGACGTCATATGACGTACACTTTTCCATTTTGAGTTGGCAACTGAGATACATAATCAGCACCCAGGTCTCTAAATATTTTTGTAGTGTTATTTGTTCTACGTGTTGGGCTGGGTCCACTTCGTAAGATCTCTGCTAGTCAGCTCGTGAGAAACGAGCATAACTTAAAATATAAGGTCGTTACCAACAAAACCACTGGTAAAGTGCTAAGCAGCAACTTGGTCGGGTAGGGATCCATCGCCTTACCCAGGGCTTCCCAAAGTTATCTGTACTGTGACGCCCTTTGGTCGTGCTATTTCTTAACGACGCCTCTTAACCCACTCAGTGTCAGAGGAGATGATCGCTCCTCAGGATCAAATAATTACCATTTATATGTTGAGTACAAGCACTATTTTCATGACTCGTGCACTAAAAAAGGTACCTGTTACACTAGGTACAAGTCTAGTAACTGGTTTCTCCTAGACTCGGGAAACTCACTCGACTCGGTCGCATTGACACGCGACGCCTCTTTGACAGTGCCACGACGCCCCAGGGCGTCGCTACGCACAGTTTGCGAAGCCCTGGCTTTACCTATTCTTCCTAAAATAGTGACTATCATGTCCCGGTCCGGGTGGGGTAGCCGATTAACTTGCACAATAGGCCTAACATTCCGGCATCAGAAAAGCGACGCATCTGTAACATCTATGGTGTTTATAGGCCACAGTGTCTCTTGATATGAGGATAGCCGCTGTTGTTATGCAGCTTGTTCGCTGAACTATCTCATGAAATCTTGATCATATATTTTTTTTATTTCAATTTAGAATTTTGGAATTTATCATTCTAAGACTATGTATGGTGTACCATTGGATGATCGTTCCCTTGCTGTATATCAGAGTAGGTATTTTACTGGAATGCGGTCGTGAAGTTACTTAACGTCTAGGGACATAATATATATTACTACTAATAATTAATATGTTAGTTAGCATAATCAAACGAATCCCGAAAAAAAAGCGAAATCAGCGAAGAAAAACTTATTGAACGTTATAAAGCATTCCAACATCAGGCATTCCAACTTAATGATCTCATAAAAAAATTATGAACGTTTTTGCTTATTTACCACAAAAAAGTTTAACTTTGAAATCTAACATAAAATATTCATTTAAAATTGAACTACTGAGACAAAATTGACTTTATTTTGTTACATAATTTTAAAACTCGCAGTGCAACCATAGATATGATAATACAAGATTATATTAATAAATAAATAAAATAAGATTTAATTATGTTAAACTATAGCGTTATAATCACATAAATAAAATTATATCTGATAGTTACGAGTACATTAGGTCCCGGGAAAGGAAATTAGATTCTCCTCACCGGATAGTGCGAATAAAATCAGAGCACGCGTTGAGTAAGAGGGACTTCCGAAATATGTATGACTGTACATGATGTGGATAGGTTTGAACTATATTGACTTAAAAAAATTAATACAGCTATTTATTTTATACATTACATTATTAGACCGCTTCGTTGGTCGAGTGGCTAGCGTACATGCCTTATTACACTGACTAAACACGATTCGAGTTCGATTCTCGACGGGCTAGCCATTTGTGTGATAAACATTTAGATGTCTTTATTTCCGGGTCTGGGTTTTTATTAAATTTATTCTGGTATCTATTTGAGTATTTTTATGTATTAGAATCGTTGACTAACACCCATAACACAAGCATATAATTTGTTTACTTGGGGGTTAGATTAAATTTTTGTAACTTGTCCAGGGGAGAATTATTATTATTATCATTATTATAATAATCTGTGTTTATTAGTTACGTTTTCACGCCTAAACCGCTATACCGAGTTTAATGAAGTTTGATAATTAATTCAAACAAAGGCAACTTTTTTAACTGTAACGAGAATGAAAGTTGTATGAAAACCTATTTTACGCTGTCACATAATGGAACGGAACGGCTTAACTAGTCTATCTATACCTATAATAAATAAATGTTTAGAATTACAAATTCTGTACATTAAAGATTAATTTCAAGTTTAATATTAAGTGTGAAATAAAGTGTACTGTGGAAAAGCAGAAGGGTTATTAGATAGTATGTATGTATCAGAACACATTTTAAGAATTGTTGCCTGTCTGTCTGGATCATGACCAAGATTCACGCCGAATTTATGTACTAAACCGAAATTTCCAAAAAATACCGTTATTTAACTGGTAAATACTTTATATTCCGAGAAGCCTGTTGACTACTTTGTCATCCCGGTTATTAAAGGGGTTCCCGAGGGAGAGAGGTAAAAGTCAGAACTTAAATTTGGCTATATTTCAGTAACGCATAATCTGATTTATTTTTTATTATTGTAATGTTGTTATTCAAATTATAAACAGGCAATCTATCATCCACGGCTCCACAATAAAGTTGTTCCATCCTTGATTTTGGGATTTTTATGCATCGAGGAATGGTTTTGGAAAATATATTTGCCTTTTCTTAGACTACTAATAGAATACGATCTTTGTATTAAACTAGCTAACTCCGTGCCTCGGTCTACATAGGACCTCATCATACCAGTAATATGGAATGGTACCACAGTCAATGATATCTCTAAAATTTGTGGCCGAGACATGGCTTCGAATTAATTTAATAAAAATATATTCAAGCCCACATCCCCGAAGAAGGAGGCAGAGGACCAGGGTACCCACGACTAGCCGAAAACACTAAGTCCCACAATGTGATAGGTAGCAAGCCTATCGCCAACCAGGCACATATCCTATCTTTAGCAACATTTTTTTAAATTTGAAAATTGGAAAAACCGATTTTTTTTTATTGCCCGGGAATCGAACCCGGGACCTCATGCAGTCAAGTCCAACACCTGGACCGTTAGACCACAGAGGCAATCGAAATTTAATAATTACTTTAAATTCTGTAAGTAAAAACTGATCTTTTATTCACTTTAGCCATTATTATATTGATTTCATAATTGACGTTTTAGAATTCTATAGCAATTAGGAGTTTTTCCAGTTCAAGGTTTGGAAATTTTGCAACTTGTGGCAAATTAAGTCTTCCTACCTATCTCTGCTGACATGATTCGTTATAGATGACAAAATAGCCGATAAAGTTACAACATACTAGCTGTTGCCCGCGGCGTTGCCCGCGTGGTCCCATAGGAACATTATTTCGGGATAAAAACTATTCTATGTGTTAATACATGGTACCCTATACTGTATACCAAATTTCGTGAAAATCGGTTCATCAGTTTTTGCGTGAAGAAGTAACAAACAAACAGACAAACTTTCGCGTTTATAACATTAACAGGATTTACTTTTATTATTAATATTCAAGTCTCACTTGTGCTATACAGCGATAACAATGTTTTTTATAAGCAATAGGAATATTTCTTAATATCTTATCTTACAAAAATTTATTCATTTATTTATTTATTTTACACTTCATTGTACACGTAATAGAGAATTGACAGCGAGAAAATACAAATATAAATATTGTACAAAATGCGAACTCATAATATAATATAAACATAAAACTACTCTTGTTTCTTAATTTAAGTTTCAGCCCTCATGATTCTGTTTCAAGCGAAAGCGGTAGGCAATTCACAAAATAATAAATAATAAGTGATACGTATAACAATAAAGCTCTTTCCTTCTTTCATTCATTTAAAAATATGAATGTTTGGAAGTTTTACCAAGTGCCGACGATGGAAAATATCAGCCTATATCTTAATATATCTAAATTACGTGTCACGTTGTTTGTCTGCGATGGACCCCCAAACTACTTAACCGATTTCGATCAAATTTACACATCGTGTGGAGTTTGACATAACTTGAAAGATAGGATAACTTACATCTCATTTTTTCGCGGGCGAACAGCTATATATGTAATGCTTTATTAGGAAATTAGTTTTAAACCAAACCAAGTAAATACTCGTAGTTACAGTAATATACCAATTACCAAAACCTATATAATATAAGCCCATAATTGAACAAGAAACTCCATAAATTTTCAATTAAATTAATAGTATATCTAATACTGATTTATTGTCTCTGGGACGTAACTAATTTTGACCTTCGTCTTACCAAAGACAGATAATAAATTTGCTCAGCTAAAATAATGCTATTTGAATAGGTTTCTAACGTAAATGGAGCATAGTAAATATTTTTTTAAGAGTCTATCATGATGGGAAAATAACAATGACCTATAGATACCATCGATGATATTATGGATCACTGCCCTGTAGCAAGGACAGGCCAATTGTGCGAGGTTAACGATTGCCCTATCCCTTGGACGGTGCCTTGACAATGTCATTATGGTGGCAGGAATAATAGGGCCATACATACATCCAAACCCTGACCAGATACTTGTTAGCATTATACCCTGCAGTGGTCTTGTTAGTACATACACATAGAAATATACATATCTTCACTATACGTCTGTTAAGATTAATTGTTTAGACCGATTATAGAACTGGTGTAGAATTGTACCACCCAAATAGATGACCCGCTGCAACAGAATAAGTTTTACACTAACGTACAGAACAAGCACTGATGCATAAAAAGCAAACAAACTTGAATCTTAAGACGTACAGTAAACGCTCATATTGTACTAAGCGATTAGACCCGATTTACTTAAAAACTCACGCAAGTCAACCAAAATTGTAACTTAAGATAATGGTTGAAGGCTTATAAAGCGTTAGCCGAGACGGTAGCGAGTATAACTTGACAAGCCGTAAACTCATGGTAAGGGCTCTGAAATGTGAAAGTCTAGTATATAGATAATTCTAAACTACATGTTGACAGTGCAGACTCAGATCACAATAATTAAAATGACCTCGATTACGTGTCATCAATTCAGTCAGTCGGTCAATTTATTGTATGAATTCTACTCTTGATTACATGTTTTGTGTCTATGTGTCTTCAATACATAGTATAAAACAAAGTCGCTTCCCTTGTCCCTATGTCCCTTTGTATGCTTAAATCTTTAAAACTACGCAACGGATTTTGATGCGGTTTTCTTTAATAGATAAAGTGATTGAAAGTGATTGCGGGACGCTACTGTGGCAATAAATACTTTCGCCTATAGACTCCATATATGCTTCTACCGGGTCGCTTAAAGTCGTTAAATAACTTAGAACTGTCTAATATTTTAGTGAGATTCGGGTTAACAAGAAATGTCTAAACTTTAACTTGCGGCCAATTTGGACAACCTATCTAAGATTAGGGATAGGGCTGTAAAACCAAGCACCCACCGTTATTTAAGTGAAACTTTCTAAACTTGCTTCAGGACACGGACCTGATCGAAAATTCGTAAGACGGATGGAGAGTAGGAAAAAGGAGTAGGAGTAGCGCGGCGTAGGAGAGGAAGTATGCCCCTCTCATTTTACGGCGCGGCGAAAATGTGTGCCTGCGCCTGCTGTTTCATTTAGACAGCGCAGGGCGCTTGCGGGAATGTTCGTATTGTCTTCTTTTTGTACGATAGCGCAATTAATTAATATTGTATTCTACCACATCAATTTATTCTCTGACCATTCTAAAATATCAAAAATGCACAACGTTTATATTCAAGTTTTCACTTCGACCGGCACTCCCGGAGTGCAACCCGTAGTGTTTTTCACTAGAATATATTGAAACGAAATTCTAGGAAGTAGATCTCTACCAGTAGATTGATTATTGATCTGGCTATTGTATAACAGTTTTTTCACTAGCAATATGAAGGTATTCTTTGCGCTACTGCAAGCTACAGTTAACCTTTGAAAAAAGGTGGCCATTTTGCAGTGCTGCCTACTAATATCCAATACACATCAAATTCGTTATCAATCCGATGTTGACTTTTACAAAGTTTATTTAAACTCGTATTGAAAACATCTTATGTCAAATATGTGTAAAAACCACAATATACTAAACTAAACTAACCACAATAGACTAGATTCAGTACAAGCCGTGGTGGCCAACGTTTTTACCAGCTTTGTATTTACAAACCATTTAGACAGATAGACATTTGGTCTGCATGTTACAAACAAGTTCATCAGTTCTAAAATCCATACTAATATTGTAAATGCGAAAGTGTGTTTGTATGGATTTGTTTTACGTTTAATACTTCAACATAATTACGATAAGTAATTCTCTTGAATGTGCGAATGAACAATTTTGTAATGTCCAATTTTTCCTCAAGAAATTTTGCCTTCCCACGGCATAAATCACATCAACGGTTACATAGTTTAGGAGAAGCAAAAAACCTGCCGCTAAAAGAAAACGGTAGACGTGAAAATGATTTTATAGTTTGTAGAGATATATAACAAATTCAACTAACAGACGTCTCTTCTAATGTCAAGTGATAACTGTGACGTCAAAATTCACATCAAAGATGAGTTGTCTCTTTGAAAATGGAATGTTGAAAATTTTGCTTTAATTTAATATTAATTTACTGTCTAACCTGGAGAAGTCAAATGTTATGGTATGCCAGAGAAAGACGTCGGAGAACGTAGGACTCTATCATGTAATAGTTGTTTTTTTTAGATAAGAAAGCGAACAAGGCAAACGGCTCTCTTGTTGATAAGTTTTGTGTGTTTAAATTAATAAAACAGTAACATCGCTATAAATAAATAAAACAAAAATAATAAATGCTAAAGTATGTCTGTCTTTTATGCCTTCATAGCTAAAGGCTTGGCCTTGGTTTGATAAATTTACTTGTTTTTAAAGCAAAAACCCAAAAGTGCTAGATATAAATGGGTGATAAAAGATTGTATAGAAATCTCTACTCTGACGAAGTTGATGTGTTTTTGTGAAAAACACTGTAAATGTTGTTATGAAATTCTAGGTTTCTATAAACCTTGACATTTCGGACAACAACTGAATAGACTAGCTATAAAGGCAGAGTTCAAGCAGTATTGATTTCATCTGAATAGCTTTTATAGGTATTTCTAGCCAGATAGAAGTGGCTAATTCACTCCCAACTTAAGGTGGCGGGGGGTATATTACACAAGCTTAATTATAGAACCTCTAGCTGTTCACCCTTAACTTCGTCAGTGTAGAATAGATTATCACACTAAATTTCATTCCCCATTTAAGGAAAAATAGTAGTAGCCTATGTTTGAAGCCGGGTCTTTATCTATACGCGTATCACATTTCACCGAAATCATTGTAGCGGTTTAGCTAAATGTAACAGACAGACTTTCGCACATACATTATTAGTAAATGTGACAGTGAATGGGGTTCGTAATTTGAATAAAGGTAATTTTGTATATAAATAAAGATAAGCCTGTTTTGCCTTTCTTCTCCTGACTGGCTAGGATTGGAAACGGTGGTAGTGTACAGTAGATAGGATTAAAATTTATCTACCTTTAAATTATTTGTAATAAATTATGAAGCTTACTAAACATATAAATAAATAAAATGTCTATTAAAAATATAAATTTTTAAACGTTACTGAATATTTACTTTCTTTAA
>NJDD01003075.1:243814-264307 GCA_002245505.1 Calephelis nemesis
TTGTCTTTCTTTCTTAAAAAGCTATCGCGGACCTCAAGAGGGAGTTAATTCCATAATTTGATGGAACGAAAAGTAAAGTCGTTTGAATTATTTTTTGAAGTTATACTTCTTTTGGCGCGTTAGGAAAAAATGATGAGGGTAAATTTTTACGATGCGCGCACACCGTCACGAAAAACCGACATGATGAAGTTAGCTATAGATAACATTTTAGTTTTTCAAAAAAAGGTGACTTAAATATTAAATAAACTTTATTTAACTAAATAATGCATTATTATTAATATATTTTTTTAAATATTAATAAAACTTTTAATGTATTAAGTACATTTTTTCTATGGTTAGTGTCATTTTGTCTACAAATGTAAAATAAGGCAAAAGATAAAATTTTTAAAAAGATTTTTATCTTATTACGCCGAAGAAGTATAACTTCTAACGCGTGTACATAAGTACACACACATTTTTTTTTAAATAGCTAATAGACAGTCCCACATAAATTTTATTAACATCTAACAAGTAGTTTTGAGTTACACAAAATAAATGTTGGTTGGTTTGAGTTACACAAAATAAAATAAAAAAAAATTGGTTATTAAAACAAAAATTGATACATGTTAACTTTAACTCAAAAACCACTGTTCGGATCATGGCAAAATTAATATAAAGCCACCTCGCTATCACATTCTACCTTTCAAATTATAATTCTTAACAACATAATTGCTCGAGTAATTGCGTAAAAACACACAAACATGCTGTCGAATTGAGAACCTTCTCTTTTTTGTAGTCGGTCATAAATATGTCACACCAGGGAGAAGCAAGGGCGTTGTTCGAGCGGGGGACAAGAGAGGCTTCTGCTAGAAATTCTAAAAAAAATCACTAATATCAGGCAAACGTTAAAACAAGCATCGACTTTTCTAGTACTTTTACCACTACTTTTCTATGATTAAAGCGGGGAAATAAAAGGCAAATCAAAAAGTCGAAGACATAAGGCTCCCGACTTAACCTACAATTGATATTTTTCTCAATTTCCGTATCAACTTGCCCCCTCTAGGCTATCGACTGGCGACGCTCCTGAGGAGAAGGGTTCCTAAAAGAAAGTTCTCCAACATGCGTGACGTAATTTAAGTTTTTTTTTAAATATGTTTATCGATTCGCCCAGATTGGTGCCACCGCCTTACCTATTCCGGCCGCCGTAATGTCAGCGCTTGCCGTTAACGTATTCCGACTTGGAGGATAAGATAGCCGGTAAACTTACTTTTGCTCGAGGCCTGACATCTCTGCCTAAGGTTTGCAACGGATCATTACCATATCTGATGTCTCTAGGCGGCCTTGAATGTTTTACCATCAGGAAATCCGTCTGCTTGTTTGCTTTCCAATATCATAAAAAAAAACAAGTTACGTGGGTTTATAGAAACATTCTTGTCTGTCTTGTTGTGCGTCTATGTAATTCGAAAACTTACTACCTTATCGGAACGCGGCCACTCAGTGAGAAGATCCCGCGAAAGAAACTCAGTGGGCTTGTCTTTTTTTTATAAATCCAGTTTACAAAAGTATATTACATTTTATAAGTTGTAGAGATTGGTATGAGGAACAATGAATCCCAAGTATTTGTCTTCTAAATATTCTAAAATCTTGTAATAATCCTTACCGTAAAACTTAACATTAATCCATTTTTAAATTTATTAAATGGGAAGTCTGTAATATGCTCGGGAAGTTTATTGTAAAAACGTATACATTGACCCATGAAAGAATTACTGATTCTATAGAGACGAGACTTATGCACAACAAAATTATTTTTATTCCTCCTGTTTACAGCATGCTCTTCACAATTTTTATCAAATTTAAATTTATTTATCTCCTCTGTGGTCTAGCGGTCCGGGTGTTGGACTTGACTGCATGAGGTCCCGGGTTCGAATCCCGGGTCACCCAACAAAAAGAAAATTGTTTTTTTCCAACTTTCTAATTACAAAATTTCGGTCGGGATTGGAAATGTGCCCGGTTGGTGATAGGCTTGCCACCTATCACATTGTGGGACTTAGTGTCTTCGGCTAGTCGTGGGTGCCTTGGTTGTACCTCTGCCTACCTCTTCGGGGATATGGGCGTGAAGATACTTAAATTTATTTATCGTTCCGTATCGTGTATATACTAAAACTTACTACACTATTTTACTTACTTAGATTTGAGCTTATTATCTACATATATATTTTTTACGAAAATTGCGCGGACGCAGGAGCATAAAATTTGACACATTTATAATTTATGTGTAGGAGAAGTGCAGAACGCTAATATTTTTCAATAACATAAACTAGATAACATCAATAAATAAAACATTACCCAAACTACCATGCATTTGGCACACACAAACAAATATATTGATGATAACGATAAAAGATCACAGATGGCGCACTAAAAGGTTTGGCAACAAGTTCATGGTCTTGAGAAATGAAGATGGCATTCTTATCAACAAGATATTAAATTTATTATGGTAGAATTTTGACCAACGGGCGACCACTAACTAGTATTATATCATAACAATCTAACCCCATAGTAAAGTGCTTATGAAAAACGTTTTTTTCACTTACCCTATCAAAAGGCTCCGAAATGTGTATCACGATGCATGTTCTCGCATAATCTACCCTTGAATCTCCAGCCAAATGTTGGATAAACTCCACGCCATACCACATACCAGTCAGACTACTTATAAATATCTCCTTCTGAGGTAGCCTATTGACACAATAATCCTTGTTGTACTTCATAAACGGCAATTCATATGAGCTATATCCTGTACCGTATGTCTGACCGCCATAACCTTGCCCATAAGTTTGTCCACCGTAGCCTTGGCCATAACTTTGCCCTAATCCCTGGCCATAACTTGATCCACTATATCCTTGACCATAAGTTTGTCCACTGTATCCTCCTTTGTATTTTTGTCCTGTGCCATAGGTTTGGCCATATCTCGGAGTCGTATAACTATAAATACCAGAACCTCCTGCTGCATCACTGGAGCTATAGATACCTGGGCTTAGAGTGGAATAACCAGGTTTATAATTGGGATATCGTGTAGCTTCTGGCAAAGTTTCGATATCGCTTCCATAGTTGGTTTTGTATGGAAATTGGTTTAGGTTGTATAAATTTGAAATCGTTGAATATGCCGGAAATCGTGTGCTTTCATAACTTTGATAGCTGGCACAATGGACGTAGTAAACAAAATATGCAAATACTATTATTTTACGCATTTTAATTCCTGGTATGGAAATTTGGAATCGTGACACTTAGGTTGCGGTTGGTTAAGTGTCTGTCTCTGCTGTGCGACTGGGATATAAATTAATTAACAACCCAGTCATCTTATCTAAACGGTCAGCGACGAAGTTGCATAACCACAAAGTCGTCTTTTTCTGCGTTAAAAACTTTTTTTGTATTTAAAAAATTAGATATGTGAATGTGATAACAAAAATTGAAAATTACTGAATATAATTAATAAGAATGTCAGTGGGTAAATTAAAGAAATTGACCTAGCCCCAAAGTAAGCAAATTATGTTATTGTGTGAAGGGGGTTCAGAAAAAGATACTAATACATAAAAATATCTACTTATATAAATACCAATACAGACATCTATGTTCGTCATACAAATGCCTGCCTTCGTCGGGAATCGAACTCGAGCCTCGGGGTTCGTCGGTGGAGTTGGGCGTATACGCTAACGCCTCGGCCAAAGAGGCGATAGTGAAAAAAAGGTTGAAACAAGGACATAAATATTACACGTAATTAAAAATTACAAAAAACCTTAAACAAATTAAAAATATACGTAAATATATGCCGTGATTTAAATGTATGTTCCTTGTATTAACCAAGTGTCTTTAATTTGAAAATAGTATTCATATGACCTTACATTTTTAGTTCTCTAATGATAAATCACGTTACTACCGGCAGCAAAGCTATAAACTTTATAGCATATTACTACATCAGCATTAATTGTCAAACATAAATACATTTAAAATAACTACTTTGGCGAAAATAATTTGCATTTAAAAATATTATAATTAAAGGCAATTAAGATATTTACTTCATTAACTACTTATAACATTTTCTTTTCATAGGAATACCTTATAAGGATATATCCTAGACACAGAACTTCAGGTTCACATTATTTAGTGTATTTCTTACTTGTAGTCTGCGTAGGGTTATGACGACCAAATCCGACGCATACAAATAAACAAACAAACCTTCATGCCAAGTCCCTTAGTAGTAGTATTAGTAGTAATAGAAGGCACATAGTATCAAATACCATCTGTCCCAATCCTTGCATCTTGACACCACCTTCGGGTAAAACCCAAGCATTTTTTTCTGGGAATGTCAACCTACTAATGTTAAGTAGTATTAATCCAGGATATAATCCAGGAATATATCATAACAAGGTGCTAGAGTGCCATGCAGCTGCTTACTCGGATTGCTACCACTTCCATACCTATTCCTAGCACCTGAGTGCTAGCTGGTTGACAGACTTGCAAAGAGTAAGAAGCACCAGTAACGTATATGAGAGCCTCCTGCTAATTTGCTATCTTATAATATAAAAAAAAAATTATATAAAAGATGTCTTCATAGCATGGGATGGCCTCTAAGACTGTCGGTTAAACAGCATGACAAACTAACTTATAATTTCTAGAAATCCTACAAAAGGAAATATATCATATTATTTCTTGTTAAGCGTGGAGCGTTGGGTAAGCTATTCCAAAGCAAGGTTTTGAGTCAAAAAGCTAGACTCGCTTTACATAATTCTGTGTTTATCCCAACGTTATTGTATGAAAGTGAGAGTTGGGTATGTCAGAAAGATCATGAAAGTAGGATAAATGCGGTCGAAAAGAGACCACTACGGAAAATCTGTGGTGTAACGCTCGCTGACCGCATTCGTAACAGTGAGATCCGAGAAAGAGTGGGATTGAAAAAAAAGTGTCGGTGTTAAAAATGCGAAAGGGCATGCTCCGCTGGTTCGGTCATGTGGAAAGAATGACAGATGAAAGATTGACACAGCAGATATACAATGCGAATGTGGATGGATGTAGGTACCCGGGGAGACCAAGGCTGACATTTCACGATCAGATCAATCGTATATTATCCGAGGGTGGTGTCAAGAGCCTCCGAAACCGACGTGTTTGTATAAAAAGGGTGACGAATGTGAAAGAAGCAAGACAGGTTTGTCAGGATCGTGAGGTCTGTCTCTCGATACTCTCTGCCTACCACGTAAGGGACTTGGCGTTAAGATATGTATGTATTTCTTGTTATGTTTGTTATCGTTATTATTCTATTTATGCCGAACAGACAAGAGTTACACAAATAAAACTTCATAATATTAAGTATAAAACAAATAAATTACCTACATAGAATAAGGAACAAAATGTTTATCCACATTTTTAGTGTATATTGCACATGAGTAAAATCAGTGCCTGACAAAAAAGTGCATCTAAATGAGGTTAATCATCACATTGTATACCGCATCGGATAATAGTGATTGACATGAAAGCCAGACCAAAATTAACAGTTATTCAAATTTCAACAACGTGTAAGGGTCGATGTGTGTTTTGTGATTTCTCTGTCATTTTCTGCTCTCTTTTAAACGTAGGGTTTTACCAAAAAGCGCCTTATAAAATACTTTTTTTTCATTCTTTCCATATCTCCGAAAAGGTAGGCAGAGGTACAACCAGGGCACCTACAACTAGCCAACGACATTAAGTCCCATAGCGTGATAAGTGGCTAGCCTATCGCCAACGTGGCAATATCCAATATTGGGCAACATTATTTTTATAAGAAAATTGAAATTTCAAGTTTTCTATTTTTTGTATCCCGACCCGAGATTGAACCCGGGACCTAATGAAGTCAAGTCCAACACCTGAACCGCTGGACCACAGAATCGAACATTACATTTATATTATACATCTTTACATTTTCAAATTCAGGCTCAGGTTTTTATGTTAGCCGGTAAAAACATATTTAGTTTCAACACTCAATCGCCAGCGCATTATTGTCATATTTGGTGCCTAGAGTGCCTTACTTCTTGCCTCTAAATTCGAAAAAAAATCACCTATAGATATAAATCCAATCTTTTACTATATTGGAAGTAGTAACACATTGTCAAATGGCACAAATAAAAATATTACAGAGATCATAAAAATAAAATAGAATTCCTATTTCCTTTAGTCATCTCTTCACGCGTGAATGGATAGACCTATTTTCGATATTCGTTATTGACACGGGAAAGTTCACATGAAAAAAAAATTAAACATTCATAGCTAAGACAGAAAAACATCAGTCAAGTCAGTTAGCAATTTAATAAAGATGTTTTAGATGTAGTAGATCTACTAGTAGATCTAAACTATGCACTAGACATCTGTATAGGTTTGAAAAAATTAATTGTTTAATGTCATTATTTATGAATAAATGCATATCAAATTATCATGAAATTAAACGAACGAATTTGATCACGTCAGTTTTCAAACAAAATATATGCATTGAATTCGGCCTTACGTTTAAGAGTTATGATGTCACAGACAGACACTTTTTCCGTCGAGGGTAAAAAACGTGAAATCTTGTAACTTGTTAAATAAAAACTAAAACAAATTAAGTTTCATTGCATTATGAATGTGCTAAAAAACCTTTACGTTGCTGCGTTTACCTCGACCTTCTCAGTTCTTTTTGTTAGCAACTCTGTTAGTATATTCTGTAAACAGTTGTGCAATATTTTTGTTACCTACGAGTTGCGTTCAAAATCTGTAAATAGTGATAAAAATCAAAATGCTTTATTTAAGAAACTAGTTGTTCTAGCAAATTTCGCCATCTGTTTAAGTATCTCCACGCCCGTAAGCACGGCGAGAAATGGAGAGGTACAATCGGAGCAACAACGATTAGCAGAACCTACTATTAATCCCACACCCACAATCCCAGAATCTGGCATTTATCCAATCCCGGACAAAGTTATTTTTATTATAAAATTGAAATAACACATTTTGAGTTTACCGTCACAAGAATCTAACCCGAAATCTTAAAGCGTATTGCTTTAACACTGATTTTCAGGTCCCCTATTCAGTCTTGATAGATATCAGATTTTTTAATAACAAAAAAAAACAAATTCCGTACAAATATAGTAAACACAATATACAACCCGTCATTTGCAAAGTCATTTTATACAACAAACACCAAAAAATCTATAATGACGTTTATATACTTTTAAAAGTTTAAATATCGGTCAAATAAATAAACAACAGTAATCACCCAGACTATGCAGATAATTATACAAGTATACTAAACTTCATCGAAAACCCCAACTTCAGTATATTATAGAATGTAGATAAATAAATATAGGAATACAATAATAATAATAATGCAATAATATTATGCATATATTATAAAATAAAAAAATAAACATAAAGTCAAACATTGTAACCGTCACCATGGGTTTATGTCACAATGTTTCATTTATGACATCCATGGGCGGTTGGCCACAGTTGTACGGATGGTAAGAGACTATCAGGAGACTAATATGCTTGGTCGCTGATGGCTCTCAGAAAAGTATATATTTTAAAAATCACAAGCCATATTTTGGTAATTGATAAAATTTACATAGTGACAATTTATTATTTAGGGTGTTTATTAAATTTATTCTGGTATCTATTTAAGTATTTATATGTAATAGTATCGTTGACTAACACCCATAACACAAGCATTTAATTTGCTTACTTTGGGGTTAGATTCAACTTGTGTGATTTGTCCAGGGGTATTTATTTATTATTTATTTAATTCGGCATCATGACTTGTAATTCGAAAAGAGAATTAAGTACATATCAATTTACGACGTAGTAATGAAATTTGAGTAGGTGTTCTGCAGGTTTTTAATGTTCAGGTCTATAGCTTACAATTTACTCTCCTATACTGGTATTAACGTACATACAAACAAATAAAAAGAGCCATTTATTGAGTTGTGTCATTTTGCCCCTTTTGCCGCTGTTGTCCTTTCGATAGGAGAGTTCTTTTGGATCAGAGTGAAGAGAGTGAGAAAACTATTCATTTTTTATAATTTGATATGCGTGAAATAATACGCAACTGATCTGCTAAATAAAACTAGTAATATTTAAGCTGCAGAAGGATATTGCCTCCCCTTGTGATACTTAGTGATTCTGCCTAACCTACGCCCTTCTTCCGAGGCTAGCGTTATTAATTAAATACATTAGGGTATAAGAACTATCTTATGTAAAAAGCATTTTGAGGTTGCAATTTAACTACCAATACTCTTATATCTTCACGCCCATATTCACTAACTGATAGGCAGAAGCACAACTAGGCCACCAACGACAATTGAAGACACAATGTCAAAGTCCCACAATGTGATAGGTGGCAAGCCTGTCGTCAACCGGGAACATATTATCCAATACTGGGCAACGTAATTTATTACGTTGAAAATATACATTTTCTAATTTTTTTTGTTGCCCGATTTGGGGACCGAACTTGGGACCTCCAGAAGTCAAGTCCTTCACCAGATTGCTAGACCAGAGAGGTTATCAATAGAGGCGCTCTTCAAAGTTTTCATTTAAATAATTTACAAAGACGGTAGCGAGTATAGTAAACTTGACTTTTTAAGCCGTAAACTCGTGGTAAGGGCTCTGTGTGTGTGTATGCTGACGCTTTACTTTTTGTAGGGGTTATTGATTTTTTTAATTTTTTGATTATTTTTTTTATATTATAGGAAGGCAAACAAGCAGACGGATTTCCTAATGGTAAGAAATTCACGCAGCCTAGAGACACCAAAGATGGTAATGGTGCATTGCCAACCAGAGGTCAGGATGTTAGACCTCGAACAAAAGTAAGTTTAAAGGCTACCTTACCCTCCGAACCGGAACACGTCATGACGTTAAGGTGGCAGGAATAGGTAAGGAGGTGGTACCAATCCGGGTGAGTCGCTGCGAAACTCTACCACCTAGTCAGATGTCACGGTGTTAGTGATGATAAGCCTATGCTCGCCTTTTACAAGCTGCCTGGCAAGAAAGGCAGATGGTCTATTCTGCAAAGGAGCCCGGACCAACACGGGGAAAACGGGATTATTGATTCCGTTAATTTAAATGTCTTAACGCTCACAGTACTCATTATTATTGCTTCGGTTTAGTGGGGAGTGCTAGCCACTAAATTTACCTTATTAACATTTCCATCAGGACATCTACTTATCTTATGTAAACTTACATAAGGAGTTTCGCATTTACGCGTATGGATTGGTACCACTGCCTTACGTATTCCTGCCGCCATAACATCTGTACTTTGCATTGACGTGTTCCGATTTAAGGGATAAGGTAGCCGGTAAACTTACTTTTGCTCGAGGCCTAACATCCCGGCCTCAGATTGGCATCACACCATTACCACCTTTGGTGTCTCTAGGCGGCGTGAATTTCTTATCATCAAGAAATCTGTTTGCTTGTTTGCCTTCCAATATTTAAAAAAAAAACAAAAATAACTAAAGACTAATTTGGAATTCTAAAGCACGTTTGGCATTACCGTGACTTTATTATTGATTTTTATTTACGTATAATAAGTATATATAGCAAAATAAACATTACATAAATATACTAATTGTTCCCCCCAGTTACATGTAAGAACTTTCCAACTTGTTTTTGATGTAATTAGTATTGACACATTGTAAGAATTAGAAAACGTATTACTATGTTTGAGAATGCATTATTTTGGATTTATTATTTACCTTACCAAGGTTACAAGAGCTATCTTCTGTACACCTGAACCTGACCGTTCTTTGTACTTTATACCAGAAAAAAGCGCTGGGCGGGAAAAAATCTTAAGAACGGTGATATATGGTGACCATTTTTAAAAAGAAACGGACTTTTTTCAAATCCATTAAAACTATTTAAGAGGAGTTGTAGACGATTGTAATTAATAAGTAGCAAAATAAGTTATTATTAATTTAATTTAATAAACAACTTAAATGATTGTATTATAGCTATTAGTCAACGATTCTAACACATGGAAATATTTTAGCAAATACCAGAACAAATTTGATAAACACGTACTACAGACATCTTCATGTTCATCACACAAATGCCTGCCTCGTCGGGAATCGTAAACAAAACCATGGTAAGCCGGTGGAGTTAGGAATGTAAGTACTAGCGTAATAGCCCTTCTACCAACGAGGCCGTCATAAACATTGGTTTTGCATCCGTCTGGACGCTAGATTTAATCTAAATTTAACAAAAGTCGGAAGATGAAAATGAAGTTTTTTCCAAGTCTTTCTTAGTTGGTTGAACCGACCACCAACCGTTTTGTTTACAACCGTCTAGATCGCCCTTAATTATCGTTTTGGTTAATAGAATATTCTAAAATCAAATATTGTGAAATCGATAATAGCGCTCTCACTCCCACTCTCACGTGCTCTCACTTCCTTGCTATTAAATAGATACATTTAGTGTCATTATGAATAATGATCATTAATTATACTTACCGGATGAATCCTTTATTCCTACAATTAGTAGGTTGATTAATATAATTCACTAATTCTTATGTTCCTGTGCACGTGACCCCGTCTCGTACCAGGTCAGGGGCCACACGTTCATATCCTCACAAATAAAACTGTTAAGGCTGCCTCATGATCTAATTTACAACTCCCAATTAACACCCAAGTACCTGTCTGATCTCTAAATTGCTAATACACTTGGAAGCAATAATGTGAGTGAAATTAGATTGGTTGCATTTTGATGCTTAGGGGAAAACTGTTCATATTTTCATCAAAGCTTTTGAAATAAGCCCCTAATCATCGTCTTTTTTTACCTTTTTCTTGGACCATGGTTGTCTGTTATTGTCAGGAGAGTCATGAAAACATATTTTTCTAAGTATGGTATAGTGTTAAACAACACGTCGTTTCCATTGCACCTTACATAATCCTTCTGCCATAGCGTTAGTGATCTTTATTGTCGTGTCCTTTACTAAAAGCTAGGATGGCGATATATTTGCAGTCTACAATCCCGTCTCTCTTCTACCGTTTCGTGGTCTCTTACAATAAGGAGAGTCGCGAACTTGCTCGCTATCTTGGAACGTGGAAAAACTCCATGCATAGGCATGGAGCTCTACATATCTACTAAACTTAAAAATGTGAATTCTTACGAGCACGTGTGTTTTTTATTTATATTTAAATGCAAATAGTAAGAGCACATTTCACAACGCGTTTTACACCCGCAGCCGTTGTTTGCGGTTCCCGCGGCAGCGGTCGCCCGCCCGTAGAATCGTACAAGTTTGCGAGCGATGATTTCAACCGCAACCGCTATGTGACCGCTCAAATAACCGGTCTCATGAGTTTTTTGATAAAACCGTAGTTACGCGACGTCGCGGGCGCAGGCAAAAATCGCTCCGTCAGTTCTTAGTCTTAATGTAACTTCCCTGTATCCTGAATACATTAGGTCGTAATGCCTTAAGTAAAATTTCACAAACATCAAAACTCTCCATCACAACTAACTTTCTCAATTAAGTCACTAAGTAATAGTATCAAAATCCCTCGAGTTGGTTCCACGCTCCTTTGTATATACGAATATATGCCAACCCTTACCATGAGTTTACGGCTTCTCAAGTTATTTGTATGAAAACTGAACTGCGCCTCTGTTGTTATCTAAGGGAAACACATGCTTAGACCAAAAATGTCACAGATTTCAACAAATAACTTACCGAATGTAATCTGTACCAACTCATGATAAAGACTCAGTGCGCTAAAGCCTAAGTATGAGTTTTGAAAGGATTTACTTTACTACCGCGTTTACATTTAGGCGGTAGATGTAAGCCATGATATACGTTTTTACAATAAACTTCCCGATTATCTGAAAGATCTTACATTAAATAAATTTAAAAAATGTATCAAGTTGAAATTGTAGCACACCATTTCTGAATATTTAGCGGGTAAGAGATGCTTGAGATTAATTGTTCCTCACACCAATCTCTTGTAAATAATAATGTATAATGAATTAAAACTTTACTTGTATACTAGCTTCCGCCAGCGACTCCGTCCGCGCGGATGTCGGTCTTCGCGTATAAAACTGAAAAATTAAGATTTATTTTTTTCTACGTATTTTTCCAGGATAAAAATATCCCATTTTATACCCAGGATAATAAGGATAAATTGTACCAAGTTTCATCGTAATCGAGCCATTAGTTTTCACGTGATGCCTGAATATACAGACAGACAGACAGAGAGACAAAAATATTTTTTTATCACATATTTAGGTTTACTGGATCGATACCATTTTCTATTTATTGCTTTCTGCTATTTTATTATATTTGCTTTATGCTATTTGTTTTTTCAATAATATATATTTTCAATGTATAAAATTGACCGTTCTACAGATTTATTATAAGTATAGATTAAAAAAGACAAGTCCACAGAGTTTCTTTCTTCACAACTTGTAGCCACTTTCCGATCTGCGGGGCTGGGTATCACTGGGTAAAGTCTACATCAAATAGCTGACAAAAGACAAGTTTTATATTTTCTATCTTAATTGTATTTCTGTTGGTAACAGAAGACCAACCCCAGTCTACCCAGTGATCATCACTAAAAAGATACTGAATAGCCCCGCTGACCCCTTACCATGAGTTTACGGCTTGTCAAGTTTACTGTATAGTGGATATCCTAGTGGATCCTAGTGGATAGAAGCTTTTAAAAATAATAAAAAGTGAAATAAAATAGTAGTAGGATGAAACCCATTACAAAAGGAGGACAATATGATCAAAATGAAAGGAAAAATAAATTACGGTCGATCCGAGTTCGGGAAGTGGGAGGGGGGGGTTTAAGGGTAAAAAATGGTTTATCTTGATTTCCGGCAAAACTAAAAGTCCTATCGAAAAAAGTCACATGGCAAAGTTGTAGGTAATAAAAAGATCTAAAACTTTTGTCTTAACACTTTTTTCACATAACCTCAAAATTTATGTGGAAAATTCAAAAAACCAAGTTTTTGGTTTTTTACTTTTATCTTTTACAAAAATTTCTTTTTTTTAACGAAATTTGGTGAAAACTTACCTTTTTATGTCCCAAATACGCTGTAATATATTTGATTAAAAATATTTATTTTTTCACCTAATTTTGAATTAATATCGAAAAAACACCCTAATTTTCAATCGAAAAGTCACCCGTCAAAATATCAGCTTTTTTCAAAAAGTTGTTTTCTGTTCGTTGAAATCTCTACTTTTCGGTGGTGAAAAAAAAATATATGTTACTATAGTAAATCTTCACAGAAAATGCAAAAAATCGAAAAAAACTCGAATTTGAATTTTTTTAATTATCATAAATAATTTCATTTCAGAAATGTGATTGCTGCAATTTGTTTCAATTAAAAAGACTTACTACTATAATTAACAGAACAAATAGGTTAATAAAATTAATATTTAATATGACATTTACAATATTTGGAGAAAGTTGTCGAATATTCTTTAAATTATATGCGTAGATGTCTATTTATAACTATTTTAAGAACAATTATATACCTGACTGACCTACGAAAAATAGTAGCCCATCAAAAGGCATTTCATGGAGAAGTGGGGAAGGGGCTAGGCAAGTTCGGGTCTTACTACATACATACCTACTATTTCGTAGCAGCTGTTACAACCGTTAGCCTAACCAATATTCGAAATACAGTACAATATACAACATAGTTTATAAAAATACACGTGCACGCTAAGTTTCTTGAAGATAATTGTGACAAGTTTACTTAAAAAAAACTTTTCGAATCTGCATAGGAATAATATTAATAATTATTATTATAATATACTATATATATAATATTAAATGTAGATACTTTATTATGATTACGTTATTCATTACAATATTTTTAACACATTAATCTTATAATTCATAGCTGTTAGTACAACATTTTTGGCAAATAAGACAATAATAATTATTATTATTAATAATCGTAACGTAATCATAATAAAGTATCTACATTTAATAGTACGAGTTACATCGATTTTTTTAATTAATGAGATTTATATAAAAATAAATCAACTTTTTAACTGAAACAAATTGCAGCAATCACATTTTTGAAATGAAATTATTTATGATAATTAAAAAATTCAAATTCGAGTTTTTTTTAGATTTTTTGCATTTTCTGTGAAGATTTACTGTAGTAACATATTTTTTTTTTTCACCACCGAAAAGTAGAGATTTCAACGAACAGAAAACATAATAACTTTTTGAAAAAAGCTGATATTTTGACGGGTAACTTTTCGATTGAAAATTAGGATATTTTTTTCGATATTAATTCAAAATTAGGTGAAAAAATAAATATTTTTAATCAAATAAATTACAGCGTATTTGGGACATAAAAAGGTAAGTTTTCACCAAATTTCGTTAAAAAAAGAAATTTTTGTAAAAGATAAAAATAAAAAACCAAAAACTTTTTTGAATTTTTCACATAAATTTTGAGGTTATGCAAAAAAATTGTTAAGACAAAAGTTTTAGATCTTTTTATTACCTACAACTTTGCCATGTGACTTTTTTCGATAGGACTTTTAGTTTTGCCGGAAATCAAGATAAACCATTTTTTACCCTTAAACCCCCCCCTCCCACTTCCCGAACTCGGATCGACCGTAATTTATTTTTCCTTTCATTTTGATCATATTCTCCTCCTTTTCTAATGGGTTTCATCCTACTACTATTTTATTTGGTTTTAAAAATTATCGACCCTGGTCTAGTACTCGTTAACGTCTCTGTAAATTTTGTATGAAAAATTTTAAATAGCGCCTCTGTTTGTAAATAATAAAAACACATTTTCGACCAAATGTGTCATAGATTTAACTAGCAAGTAACTAACCGAACGTATCTCTACCAATTCATGGTATAGTTAGAATCTATACTTGCTATCGTCGGCACTTGGTAGAATTCCATTGTATATATACGTTTTTTGGAGTTTACACTTGTACTTATCCACTGCATACTTTATTTAACACTTTCTGTTACTTTTTAGCCAACCGGTTTCACTTTTTACAGCATCATCAGGGCTTTGAAACTAAAGACAAAAAAGATCTTTTTTGATTTAACGTTCAATACCTAGTCATCTAACCAAATAGGTATTGAACGTTAAATCAAAATTTATTTTATACTATGTAAGTATAAAACAAAGTCGCCTCCTCTGACCCTATGTCCCTTTTTATGCTTTAATCTTTAAAATTACGCAACGGACTTTGATGCAGTTTTTTTAATAGATAAATTGATTAAAGAAGAAGGTACACATGAGTATATTTCAAACCCGTAACAGGTGGCTAGTTTTCTATGAACGCTCATTATGTATTCAAAAAATCTACTTTTATATTTTAGAGGTTTAATTAATTTTGCATGTAGTCTTAGTTAAAATTGAATTCTTATAAAGTAATCTTAGATATAACAAGCTCGCTCTTTGTAGTTCACTTTTCCTTATTACGTTTGTGATACCTTTCTTCCACAGATGCTAGAAAAAACATTTTCAAAGAAAAGATCCACGTTTATCTCAAAGACTTTATTTAGCATAACCATACAAATAAGAAATTTAATTTCACATTTGCGAATATTTCTTAATTTTTTTATTTTTGGCTGACACAAATAAAATATTGGACGTCAAGAAGTTGTCTACAATAACGTTTTAAAACGAAGGAATTATTCTAGGTTTTGTGATAATAGGCAAGCTGCAAGCAGTCAGCTCTTCAGTTCGTAAGGCATATACAGAGACTATACTAGATATTTCTGCGTCGTTGTTACCTCATGGCTACCTATAAACGTTTATCAGCCACCTTACCCTCCATCATGGAAGGCGATAACGGCAATTCCTGACGCGGAGTTGCTGTACACTCTACCTTGTACCACCAAGGATGATGTAGTTTTTCTTATGATATTGGAAGGCAAACACGCAGACGGGTTTCCTGATGGTAAGACATTCACGCTGCCTAGAGACAACAAAAGTGATAATTGCCAACCTGAAGACGGGATGTTGTTTAAAGTAAGTTTACCGGCTACCTTACCCTCCGAACCAGAACACGTCAACAGCAAGTGCTGACGTTATGGTGGTCCTACCATAGGTAAGGCGGTGGTACCGATCCGGGCACTCCGAAACTCCAGCACCGGAAGAGTCGGAAGTCACGGTGTTAGTGTACGCTCGCTTTGTACGAGCTGCCTGGCAGGAAGGCAAATGGTCAATTCTGCAAAGGAGTCAGGACCAACACCGGGGAAAAAAGTTTAAGACCTGCATCATCACCGTAAAATAATTTGGGTTTATCACCAAATAGTATAAAACAAAGTCGATTCCTCTGTCCCTATGTCCCTTTGTATGCTTAAATCTTTCAAACTGCGCAACGGATTTTGATTAGGTTTTTTTGGATAGATTTTTTTATGATATTGGAAGGCAAACATGCAAACGGATTTCCTGGTGGTAAGAAATTCACGCCGCCTAGAGACACCCAAGGCGGTAATGTTGCGTTGCCAAACTGAGGCCAGGATGTTAGGCCTCGAGCAAAAGTAAGCTTACCGGCTACCTTGCTCTCCAAACCGGAACACGTCATGACGTTATGGCGGCAGGAATAAGTAAGGCGGTAGTACTAATCCGTGCGAATCGCTGCTAAACTCTACGACCTAGTCAGATGTCACGGTGTTAGTGACGGTGAGCCTATGGTCGCCTTTTACGAGCTGCCTGGCAAGGAATGCAGATGGTCTATTCTACAAAGAAGCCCGGACCAACACCGAGGAAAAAAGTTTAAGTCCTGCACCATCACAGTAAAATAATTTGAATTTATCATCAAATGATATAAAACAAAGCCGCTTCCTCTGTCCCTTTGTATGCTTAAATCTTTCAAACTATGCAACGGATTTTGATTAGGTTTTTTCGATAGATAAAGTGATTGAATAGAAAAGTTTGTATATAAGCTTAAGCTGAGGCGGGCCGTTAGAATATAACATATAACTAAATGACCTGGCAAACTTTGTGTACCCTTTATTAAGTGATATAGGTACCGACAGCAGCAATGGTGGTGCTGTCACATTTTTTTTTTATGTATGCAGGAACCCATTACACAAAAAAAAATCAACCAAACATAACTTTAAGTATGTAACAAGTCATATATCAATATAGTATACACTAGTAGTACTCGTGCTCTAGCGGTCCGGCATCGGACTTAACTTTTTGAGGTCCTTGGTTCGATCCCTGGGCAACAAAACAAATTGAAAATGAGAACTTTCAATTTTCTATTAAAAATAACTTTGCCCGGGATTGGATATGTGTCCGGTTGGCAATAGGCAAGCCACCCATCTCATTGTGAGACTTAGTGTGTTCGGCTAGTCGTGGGTACCTTGGTTGTGCCTCTGCCTACCTCTACGGGGATATAGGCGTGAAGATACTTCTTTTAGTAGTACTAGTATTACATTTAATTAATAAACATAGCTATTTATGAACTCGCTGATTTGAATGCTAGTGTTACAAGTTGAAACGAATCGTATAAGGAAGAGCTAAGTGACAAATACACAAACAGTAGAATTACATATATTAAGTGTGTGTGTGACTTGCATTGTAGATACTAATGCGTAGTTATATCTGAAGTGATGTCATATTTGACCGCCTCGTTGGTCGAGTGGCTAGCGTACACGCCTAACTACACCGACTAACCGCGAGGCTCGGGTTCGATTCCCGACGGGGGCAGGCATTTGTGTGATGAACATTTAGATGTCTGCATTTCCGGGTCTGGGTGTTTATTAAATTTATTCTACTATCTATTTAAGTGTTTCTATGTATTAGTATCGTTGACTAACACCCATAACACAAGCATATAATTTGCTTACTTTGGGGTTAGATTCAATTTGTATAACTTGTCCAGAGATATTTATTAGTATTATTATGTGTGAGCAGAAGTATAATGTTAATCGTTTACTTCGTCATTTCTGACAGATTAATTTTTTTTACCTGAAACAGTGTAATTTCTAAGTAGTTCAGGAAGTCCAAATCAATGGTGGAATCCCAGGGATATCGATGAAATACTCCATTTTTTTTGGATATGTCGACAGCGTAATATTAAAAATGAAGTCGGGTTTTCTACAATTATTAAGGTAAAAATCACAATTAGTAGCAGATTCGCATCTGCTCCTAATTTCGATTTTTACCTGACGAATGATGAATTCGACCAGACAGCATAATTTTGTCAAACAGCACGTATCTTTATTAAAAAACTGGATTTAGTTTCAAGCGCTTTTACAAAGTCGACTCTGACGTTAGTTGCTTTCTTATATTTTTGGGTACCCCCAAAAAAATATTTATAAGAATCAAACATCTATACATATAAAAATTAATGCCACTTTTCGATGTAATTTTATAACTCAGGGTTTAGGCTTTGTTCGAACTATTTAGTAGATGGTTTATGTGAAGTTTGCATTAAATCGTGTTGTCGCCTCGGGCTATGACAGCACTATATATTTTATAGTCAAATGTTATTAAAGCAGATAAAACAGCTGCATTTGTGTAATTAGAAAAACAAAATGTAAAATAATTAGTTGAAAATAGTAATGTCATAGATAAAATAGAAGGCTGAATGTTATATTTTATTATCTATGCAAGAGCGCGGTTTCTATGGATTATTCCCGCCTTTTCAATTAATTATAAAAAAGAGTATGTAATAGAGTTTTTGCTTGGAAAATTGATATACGTCATACTTGTCTACATAAATAAAAGTCGTTTATAATCGGTTCAGCGGTTCTTCATTTATCACATTTTTGTAACAAATAAATTCAGAAAATGGCGGATTTTTCAGTCAAAATCAAAGTTTTATTAAATGACAGCACAATCCTAGCTATCATATTGAAACTTTTTTCAGTTGAATTTTTATTTTGTTGTGGTATGTCATTCATACGGTTATACACAGGTCATACACGTAGCAAAGCACGTGCCGCTAGTAGCTCATAAAAAAGCACAAGCTAAGCTAAGTTTACTTATAAACTAATACCTAATACAAGGTTTGTATCTTAATGTAAGTTGCTTATTATTTATCGAAATCAAAATTGTTAGTTTCAATATGATAACACGTAAAGTATACTTTTCTACGAAAATTCATACTTACTATATTTTTCGAAGGAGTTAAAAAAAGGTTGCCTGTAATTTAATTCGGTTTTATGGGCGAAGATTTTACGTGACGTCTTTTTCTCGGTGGAGTATGTGGGAGAGAGACGCAAGGCTGCGGGTCTCTCTCTCTCGTTCGGTGACTCATTGTAACAGACGTGAGCGGGCGTTACACTTTTTCAAGAGTGACTCCGAGCCACAACCTAATTTAAGACGTTGTCAAGTCAAATACTACACTTTTTTTGCAAAGTTTGCATCTGTTCACAGTAACTTACTCATGGCCTTTCAGTACAAACCCTTCCAAACTAAGTACTTTTAAACCAGCCTATCAGAGTATGTCATAAGCGTATAAATATAGGAAACTAGGTATATATTAATAACTAGCTGTTACCCGCGGCTTCGCCCGCGTAGTCTACTAATTTGATATTTAGCTCTCCAACACTGCTCGTTAAAATTTTAAGATAAAATGTAGCCTATATCACTATCCAAAGTTTCATCTATTTTTTTGTAAATATTAAAATCAATTCAGCAATTTTGCCGTCAAAACTGAACATACACTTTCTCTTTTCTAATTTCACCTCAGATAAATAGTAGGAATACGTTAATGTGTTTACAATTTTATCTGCACTTCGGCAAATCCTGTTAAATTAAACTGTATAGCAAGTTATGGAAACCTCTAACAGTTTTTTTCTTGAAATTTTAGAAATATCGTCTCTGAGGTCTAACCGTCCGTCTTCGGAATTACTTCTTGAGATCTTGGGTTCTATTTCCGGTCCGGGCAACAAAAAAAAACAAATAAAAATTTACTGTTTACTTTTAAAGGTTTTTTTTTACTTTACGCAAAGAGGTTTACTGGTTTAAGCGTAAAAGCGTAACAGACAGACAGACAGAGCTACTTTCGCATTTATGTTATTAGTAGGGAAGTAGGGATTTTTAACCAATTTTGCTACTATGTATATCATCATTTCTTTGTGTGTTTTTCTTTAATGATAAACTGATGTACGTGGTTGGTTCATTGTTAAGGACTTATGGTAAAAATTACTGTTATTTTTCCAAAGCAAATTGTGCCACCCCCGATCACCCTCATAGGCGTTGATTTACAAAAAAACGCTTAGATATGTATCTCATAATTTGTATTGCAGAGCATTATTTCAGTGTCACGCAAAATATTTCAATGGAATTAAATTTCCCATAGAAACTAAGACACCCCCTTTAACCCCCAATGGGGGTGAATTTCGAAAAATCCTGACATACGTGTTTCATCATTTGTACTAAAAAGCATTAATTCAAAGTTTCATGCAAAAATGTGCAATAAAAATATTTTTCTCGTACATACTTTGCCACCCCTTTTAACCCATTTAGGGGTTTAATTTCCATAAAATAATATGCCTATGTCCTTCTCATGAATGCTAACTATCT
>NJDD01003075.1:264439-301570 GCA_002245505.1 Calephelis nemesis
TCTACCTATTGAAAAAAACCGCATCAAAATCCGTTGCGTAGTATTAAAAATATAAGCATACATACATACAGACAGACGCGGAAAGCGACTTTGCTTTATACTATGTATATAGATTACTGTTTTCTTTCTAGGTGGCCATTGAGAGATGATTTTCTCGTGTTCTGTTGCCGAATAAAAATAGGAAACATGACTGTTTTTATACTAGCAACTTTTATGAAATACAAGATGAAAAGTTTTTACAAGTATATAAAAAATATTGTTCAAAGTTTTTTAGAAAAATGCATAAATTTCAGGTTATGTCATTTTAAAACTTTCACTTTCAATTTCGACAACTTTCGTGAAGCTACAACTTTTTTAGTATTGGGCCTTTAGCAACAATATTTTTTGTATTTTTGTTTAGCTAAATTAGAGTTTTAGCTAAATTTTACAAAAAAAACGTACTTACTTATGAGTTATTTGCGAAAACCCATCTAGAGACGTTTTATTGTTTAAAAATTTGACATTTATACAAAGTTGAGAAGAATTGACTTTCAGATATAACTTCTTTCTTTCTTTAGGTTTTGGCCTTCACGTAAGTATTTTGCCATTAGTCAAGTAGAAATTTGCATCAAATTTTATATCAATTTTCATCAAATATAATTAGTCATCAGTCTTAAAGTAAGTCATGTCAGGCTCTTGGGTAATGCGGCGGCCTCATTACACAACCTCATGTAATAAGATTTGGCGGCAAAGATATAACTTTATAAGGGTTAAGTTCCTTCAAATTGGTCGATCTAACCATTGCTGTGCTTTGTCTTATTAAAAAAAAACCATTCCCAACATTAAAAAAAGGAGGTGGTTTCAGCTGTGGTAATTCGATTGCTGTATCAGAGGTGGTAAAACAACGTAGGATCAAGTTTGTAGTATGGACGCTGCTAAACCTAAATCCAAATTTTCAACGAAAATCCGATCTGATTTAAACTTGAGGAGGGAAACTGGGCATTGACAATAAACATTAAAACAAACTGAATATATCTAAAAAAAATAATACAAATTTTATTCTTACTATTCACAAAAATTCCTTGCACATTTAAACTACTTTTCACGTAATTACATACAAACATATCTTTACGCCAAGTCCCTTACGGGGTAGGCACAGTATCGTAATTTATTTACAAATTAAAAAAGTTCCATAATGGTATACAATATAGGTCTCTTTAATGCCGGCTAAGGCCCACTTGCACGTTTCTGGATTAAATATTTAACTCAAAGTTATCTTCTAACATCGAACGAATCCTATATATAAAATTCTCATGTCACAATGTTCGTTCCCGTACTCCTCCGAAACGGCATGACCGATTCTCATGAAATTTTGTGAGCATGTTGAGTAGGTCTGAGAATCGGCCAACATCTATTTTTCATACCCTTAAGTGATAAGGGTGACTCACCTCAATTTTTTTACAGCAGAACAACGTCTGCCGGGTCAGCTGGTTTAATATATATTCTACCGCATCTAACATGAGAAATGCTCTGAGGAGTTGTTTGGTTTGATTCCAGCCATTAATTTCCACCTTCGGACATCGAGTCAGAGTTTAAAGTATCATGCCCATCATCTTGATGCGTGGCAATTCACAACTATGCGATTTAGAAGACATTTTTTACCTCGCACAACACCTTTGTGGAATCAGTTAACGAGGGTGGTATTCCCAAACAATTATGACTTAGGGACCTTCAAGAAAAGAGCGTACTCATTCCTTAAAGGTCGGCAACGCGACTGTGATACTCGATGTTTGGGATGTCCGTGATTACTTTCCATCAGGTGACCCACTTGCTCGTTTGCCTCCTGTTGTATATAAAAATCAGTTTAACCGGTTATTAAACCTAACCCAGGAACGCGCAAGTGGCCCTCAGGCTATTACATGGTGAGTAGGTTAATTAGTCACAATTAATAAAATTATAACACCACCTATTAGCACACTAAAACCATAACTTCTACAACTAGAACATACTTGTACGAATCTATGAACGTTAGGTAAATGAAAATTGTTGAATTCTCGCTGGTACTGGTACCACTCCCACCGTCGTACCAGCGAAGGCGACCGTCGTAAGATCAAAGAGAATATTCCACCATTTCCAGTCTCTGAACAGTGGTTCAGTACAAGGGTGTGTGGGTTTACTTTTATAATCTTTATAACATCAGGATGTCGAGGTGGGTCGTCAGGATACCAAATATCTGTAAAAAGATCATAAATCTTTAGTTGAAAAATAGAATGACATGATTATCGTCGTTCTTACAAATAAAAAGGAAGTGATATCATTATATTTCCCTGAAAGGCAATAATTCACATCGTCTTTTTGGCATAAAAGGGAATTGTTACTCTCTATGTCCTATTACCAAAAAATACTACGTAATAAAAATACTTTAATAATACACGACAAAAGAATGATATTTTGTTGTCCTCTTTTCTAAACAAAAAGGAAATCCCACAGTAATAATATTTATTTATTTATTTCCTCACCACACACAAATAACAAATTACATAAACAATGGGAGGTATTATTTATAGTTATTTAAAAAAATAGGACAAATTATTAAAAAATTAATTAAAAAAACATTTTTCAGGAGACCAAATTGTGAATCTAAACCATTCTCGAATTCCCTTGAACACGCACAAAAACTTTCATCAACATCGGTCCAGCCGTCTAGAAGGAGTTCAGTGACATACACACTCACAGAAGAATTATATTAAAGATTAGCTGTTACTTCGCCAGAGTGTAAAAGCTGGCGTTTTCATAAAAAAATCTTTAGCTATCGTAGTCCTTGGCCGGTCGCTTTTTGAAAAAAATATCCTAGGTTTGAAATCGGATCTTTAGCAACATGTAAGTATATCAAATTTTATCAAAATCGGTTTGGTGGTTCAGCCGTGAAAGACCAACGGACAGACATACTTTCGCATTTATAGTATAAATGCTGTTTTTGTTATTTCTCTTCCCAGTATTTATAGTTTCTTGGAAAAAAATACGCTTAAAAAAGCGGAGCATAGATTTACTACTGACATAAAACTAGGTGGTGGCTTAGGATAACTAGCCGAGGATATCTGATTGCAAACATGTTCACGTTTCACAATATCTAAAATGCAAAACAGAACCAATATGTATTGTGTTAAGAATATTTAAAGATGCTATTGCAGAAGGCTACCTACACTCTGCTAGTTACGCTCTAAGTACAAGATCAGGGTTACCACTAAAATCATGATGATAAGCTATTAATGTATATCGAAGAAATAAACAGGTTACTAGGTGGTAGAGTTTTACAGCGACTCGCCCGGATTGGTACCACCGCCTTACCTATTCCTGCCGTCATAACGTCAGCTCTTGCCGTTGACGTGTTCGGAGGATAAGGTATCCGGTACATTTACTTTGGCTCGAGGTCTAACATCCCAGCCTCAAGTTGGCAACGCACCATTACTACCTTGGTACTTGGCGGCGTGAATTTCTTACCATCAGGAAATACGTCTGCTTGTTTGTCTTAAAATATCATGAAAAAAGACCACAAACCTATCCCTTTAGACGTCATTTCTTTCTCCCACGGAGTCAGTTTCTCTGCTGTCCAAAAGCCAGGTTCCTCATCATAATACAGATATATCTGTTCCAATGTATGTCCATCTTCATCCCACAAGACCCGAACTCGTTTTTGACCCAACATTTGACGTTTAGCACGCCGTTTTAGACGTACATCCATCCACGACCCAGCCATCGGACTACCTGACCATGGATTACTTCTATGGGATTTCCAGCTTTGATCTGTGTAGTTTGGTCGTGGAATCTAATGAAAGAAAGAACTACGTTTACATATAAGCATTTTTCGAAATAATGAAGGATTATTTTACCAGTGCAGTCTCCATCTACATGGTGTTTATACTTTATAGGTCAGGGTTGTCTCTTACCATAAAGAGAGCCGTGTGCACTTTCACTGTCTTTCTCATATCGCATAAATCACACATATATTTTTTTATTTGAAAAAAAATATTAATCAACGCTATTTTTATAAAAAAAAGTACATGTATTTTTTAAGGTCTTTTGCTGTCCGACCCGGGGATCGAACCCGGGACCTCAAGAAGTCAAGTTTGACTGCTGAACCACTGAGGCGATGTATATAATAAAATTATTTAAACCTTAAAAAACTTAATTCAATTTAATTAAATTTGGCTAATTAGAGATGATCACGCTCTTGCTAACTAAAAAAGTCTTATGAGTTACAAGCAGAAAAATAGGGGATCTGATAAGTCACTGAAAGAAGCAAGAATTGAGGAAGTCTCAATAACCGATACCAGCACAAACACTAACTAGATCGAAACTAAACTAATAATCCGAAACTTTTTCTTCGTTAACGCTACCGGAGAAATATCCAGTTTTACCTCTTCTATTATATTTTCCAAACTCTACCTATATTTAGATTATAAGTTTCACCTCCCAGTTTCACGATTCGCATGCATATAGCGGACTATTTATTACATATATTTGTTACATATACGCTAGTTTTCAGTTTTACACTTTACTGGTTAACCTCACGGATTTAAGATAAACTTATATTTATTTATTATTATTTATTTAATTCTTTATTGTACACAATTTATGACATAAAACATGGACAGTGATAAACAGAAATCCACAAAAGATGGGCTTATTGTGTATGTAGTATTTATATTGTCATGTACGAACCTTCTCCGGATCTTAGTTATCAGAACGAGCGAGACTCTCACTTGGCGATTTTATCATCATTTGGAGAAGAAGGCAAACGTGCAAAGAGTTCACCTGTTGGAAAATTATTTCCAGTTTCAACAAATAACTGCACACAAGAATCTCAATGTTACTTATCTGTATTTTTAATGAGAAAGATCTTTACTTGAATTCAATAAATACAGACATGTATCTTCAAGGTCATATGGCCGAAGTGAAGGGAGAGGCGAAAATACTCAGTCCCACAACGTTCTTGCATAATCCCCGGAAACGTTTTCTAATAAGAAAATTAAAAAACCACATTTTGAGTTGCCTGAAAGCAAAGCTTCATGAAGTCAGATCAAAACCGGGATATTGGATCACAAAAGACAGTCAAACACATTTCTAATAAATAAAGCATTTTCGCATCTATAAAAACACTGTGGATTTTAATCTATACTAATGCTGAAAAGTTTGTTTGTTTGTTTGAACGCGTAAATCTCAATAACTACTGGTCCGATTTGAAAAATTGTTCCAGTGTTAAAAAGCCCATTTATCGAGGAAAGTTTTAGGCTATATATCGTCACGCTAAGCAACAACGAAAAATGTTTCAAAATCGGTAAGCTACGTGGGTGAAGTCGCGGGAAACAGCTAGTGATAAATAAATTATTTATTTATTTATCACTAGCCCCTTGAAAAAATTACAGAAATTGATCTAACATCAAAGTAACCATATCATATGCTTGTGTCTAGGTGCTAGACAATGATACTAATTCATAAAAGCACTTAAATAGCTATCCAAATGTTTATCGTCAGGAATCGAACCCGAGCCTCGCGGTTGGTCGCTGGTGTTAGTTGTATTTGAATACTAGATTCCGCCCGCGACTCCGTCCGCACGGATATCGGTCTTCGCGTGATAAAAGTGAAAAATTAAGATTTTTTTTTCTACGTATTTTTCCAGGATAAAAAGTATCCCATTTTATACCCAGTATAATAAGGTATAATTATACCAAGTTTTCACGTGATGCATGAACATACAGAGAGACAGACAAATTTTTTTTTAATCACATATTTGGGTTTAAAATGTACAGAATTGACCCTTCTACAGATTCATTATATGTATAGATGCAAGCCCCTCAACCGAGGGGTCAAAGCGAGGCGGTCAAAAACTAGCATTCAGTAGCTGCAAATTAAAAATCTACTTACAGACCAATCTATCCAACTATCGCTAATTTCGTCACTTGCATCTGTTATATACAGAGTAACACAGCCCACTTCATTGGGCATATTCGTCCAATCTGGATTATGCTGGACATAGCCCACGCCGTACCACACACCATACACATCGTTCATGTTCACTCTGTGGGACCACTTTATACTATCTCCGCATAGGCCTTGAGTGTGTGGCGTGAAGGTTAGAACACATAACAACAAAGTAAACATCATCACAGTCAGGGTTCTCAAGGAAATGTGGGACAAGGCGTCGCTGATGAGAACAACTCTTTAATTGGCAAATTGATTCAGGTAATGCATTGAGCGTGCATATGATTCATTGGTAGTGTGATGTTTTTAATCTGATTTTTATAATTATTAATTCTTTATTATACACAACTGATTTAACAAAATATACTTAAAAGTAAAAAAAAAATACAAAATTATACTTTAATAAAAATTACTTTAAAAGTATATTTATAGCATATACGCCAATTTTCTGATTTACACGGATTAAAGCTTTAAGATTTAACTTACATTTATTTCTTCTTCAAACCTTTTCCTAAGTCAACAGAACGGATGAGACTCTCACTTGGCAATTTTATCATCATTTGCAAAAGAAGGCAAACGTTCAAAAAGTTCACCTGGTGGAAAATTATCTCCAGTTCCAACTAACAGCTGCACACAAGAATCTCAATATTACTTATCTGTATTTTTAAATGAGCAATATCTTTACTGTATTCAATAAATTAGTTTTTAATCTGATTTTTATAATAATTAATTTTTATTGTACACAACTGATATTACAAAATATACTTAAAAGTAAAAAAAGTACAAAAGGCGAGCTTATCGCTACATAGTATAAAACAAGGTCGCGTTCTCTGTCTCTATGTGCTTTGTATACTTAAATCTTTCAAACTACGTAAAGGATTTTGATGCAGTATTTTTTATAGATAAAGAGGAAGGTTTATATGTATATTTTATACCCGAGCAAAGCCGGGGCGGGCCTCTAGTCTGTAATGAAATAAATTTCTTCCGGTCAACCCTTAAAAGGAAAGTATTAAATAAAATTAGTAGACTTGGTACACAGATAAATAAACTAACAAATACATACTTTTAAAAACTAACATACATAACAAAAAACAAATAAAAAAAACTAAACATTAAGTAAATTTATATGAACGCATCGAGAGTCTAAGCTATGGCAAAGAAATGCTCTTTTAGATGTTTTTTGAAAGAATCAAGAGTTTCGCAGCCACGAATTTTACAAGGTAAAGAGAATATGCAGCACAATGACTACAATTAAGAAATTATTTTGTTTTTTTAAAACATTGTTGAAGGGAAATGAATTTTTTTTATCGTCAATTATTTATTTATCTTTATTCCAAACAATTTACTCTAACTCTTGTTCCACCTGTTCAGTTTGTACGGAAAAAAATAAAATATTTTTTCTAGTTCTCGTCGAACGCCATCATAAGTCGAACAAGATAAAAAATATCCTAGGTCCTTCATCTGGTTTTAAACTGCATCCTCATCAATTTTCAACCAAATTAGTTTAGCCGTTCTTGAGTTATAAGTAGTTAAGTAACACGGCTTTCTTTTATGTCAAACTAACTATTCCGAGGAACTCTGTTCAGTTTGTATGGAAATAATTTAAATGTGGTTTTTTTTCTGATTTCCTCGGAGCCGAACGAGATAAAAGTGTCTTATGTCCTTCTCCTGGCTCTAAGCCATCTCTCACACAATTTTCAGTCAAATCGATTAAGCCGTTCTTGAGTTATAAATAGTATTATTAACACGTTTTTCTTTGTGTGTATGTGTGTGTTTTTGTGTGTGTGTGTGTATTTGTATTTAATTTATATTTGTACTAGCTGCGCCCCGCGGTTTCACCCGCGTAAGTCCCAATCCCGCGGGAACTCCGGGATAAAAAGTAGCCTATATGTTATTCTGGGTCTTCAACTACCTACATACCAAATTTCATCGTAATTGGCTTTGTAGTTTTTGCGTGAAAGAGTAACAAACATCCATACATCCATACATACAAACTTTCGCATTTATAATATTAATAGGATTTAACAAACGTAACAACATCCAAAAACCCAATTTATGTTCGAGGCTGTGGAACTTCATATCAACTAATTTTAACCCACAACGTAAAACGAGATATTTTGTAAATTTGGCGTGTCTATCTGTCTGTAGCACACTTTCTAATTTTCAACTACTCTTTTTAATACGCTTAAGATAAACTGCAAAGATAATACATTAAAGATAATACTAAGATCCGTCAGCCACCTCCCACTTCTTTCTTCAGATCATTGTCATCAGAAAATATGAAATAATACGAATCTAACGACGCCAAAGTCGATGGGTTTACCAGTAGGCATTCCAAGATTAACTTCTACCTTCGTCAGACCATCTCAGTTGTAGCATTCATTAGTGTTTTAACTGTAGGGTCGCACATATTATGTTCAAAATGAAATAAATACCCATAATGCGACTAATATCCATTACGATACTGACAAATGAGATACACATGAGCTGATAACCTTGAACACCTGGACTTCACAAAGTATGGCGGAGAACCGTCTCGAACACGTCAGCTTTCTAATGAAAGACACTGCAACAAAATCCGTCTATCGGCTGAAGAGCTACGATTTTTTTTATGTTATAGGAAGGCAAACAAGCAGACGGATTTCCTGATGGTAAGAAATTCACGCCGCCTAGAGACACCATAGGTGGTAATGGTGCGTTGCCAACCTGAGGCCGAGATGTTAGGCCTCGAGCAAAAGTAAGTTAACCGGCTACCATACCCTCCGAACCGGAACACGTCATAACGTTATGGCGGCAGGAATAGGTAAGGCGGTGGTACCAATCCGGGCGAGTCGCTGATCTTGAAGATGAGGATACCTCGTAAATCTACCTTTTAAAAAAAGGATAATCGAAATCTAATCGTAGAAATTAAAATAACTTTAGTTACTTCGGCTTAATAGTGTCTTCGGTGTTCGGCTAGTCGTGGGTGCCATGGTTGTGTCTCTGCCTGCCCCTTCGGGTTTATGAGCGTGAAAATACTTACTTACTAACGTTTTGGAGTCGGTTAAAAAAGGAGCTAACTAAGTTAATAAAATCTCATATAACATGAAATTTTAAAACAGCTTTGAAATAACTTTTCCAAACCACGCAACTCATAATATTATTATATTCTAAAATTAAATCTACCCACGGCGGTTGTATCTAAAGTAACAACCTACGCTTTTTTAAACATAAAATATTTTTAAATTAAGAACACAATTTTTTTTAAGTATTTCCATGTAGGTGTGGATCTCTTTTGTAGAATAAACCTGAATATAAGAGGCAAGTGAAGGTTATATAAGTCATTACTAACAAGACCACTGATAGTAGCGTGCTGTACAGGAACTTCCATTGATAGGGATCCACCCACCTTACTTCTTCCTGTCGCCTTAATGACAATGTTAAGCATTGTAGTATTCCGGCCCGGAGGTCGGGGTAGCCGATAGATTTGTACACTAGGGCTAACATTCCGGACACAGGGCAGTGATGCATCTATAACATCGGTGGCCAAGAAATCATCTCGCACCGTCAGGTTTGTCTCGTTCTTTTCTCCGTTCTTATCACATGTATAAAAATATCAAATACTAGGTGGTAGAGATACCTACAATCGTGGTATCCATGTCGCCTCTATGGTTTAGCGGTCCGGCGTCGGATTTGACTTCTTGAGGTCTCGGGTTCGATCCCCTAGTCAAACAACAAAAAAATAGAAATTTCTGATAAAAATAACGGTGCCTGGAATTAGATATGTGCCCAATTGGCGACAGGTTTGCCACCTATGACATTGTGGGACCAAACATTTTGTGCTACTTATCGTCTTCGGTTACTCGGGGATTCCTCTCTGGTTACCTCTGTCTACCTTTTCGAGAATATGGGTTTTAAGATACTTTTTCTAAGACGCTAAGACGCACAAAATTTTTGGTAGCTGGACTACAGGGCACATATCTGTGTGTTTTATTAGAAAATTAAAAAAAAACTAATTTTTCTAATTGTTGCCCAACCCGGGCATCGAATACAGTATCATTGAAGTCAAGTCCAACACCGGACCGCTAAACTACAAAGGCGATAATTAATAATATAATAAGTAAATAACAGTTAATAATATAATAAGTAAATGACAGTTAATAATATAATAAGTCACTAACAGTTATAGTTAAGTGCTTGCTTAATAAAGACTGCCTAAAGGCTTAACACCAAACTCTATGTCCCAATTTTATTGTCGATTGTTTTTGATTTGCCTCTCATTGCTGAAACAGTTAAGATGTATTTATACAGTAATACTGCTACATAAAAGGCAGCATTCTGCAAAATCGTTCAGGTAGTCCCACCGTCATAATGTCGAGTTATTACGGTCAGAATAAAATGTACTTTCCCAAAAGATTTAGCATATGAGCAGAGTGTTCTTCGTAATATATATAATATATATTTTTATAACATTGGAAGGCAAACAAGCAGACGGATTTCCTGATGGTAAGAAATTCCCGGCGCCTAGAGATACCAAAGGTGGTAATGGAGCGTTGCCAACCAGAGGCCGGGATGTTAGGCCTCAAGCAAAAGTAAGTTAACCGGCTACCTTACCCTCCGAACCGAAACACGTCAATCTCAAGCACTGACGTTATCGCGGTAGGAATAGGTAAGGCGGTGGTACCAACCCAGGCGAGTCGCTGCGAAACTCTACCACCTAGTAGGATGTCACGGTGTTAGTGCATTTGTCCCCTTGATTCGAAATGGACCATGTATCTATAAAAATATAAAGTGCGTATTAGCTTGAATGAGGATTAATGTAGTTTTCAATAGATTTAATTACTTGATATTGCTAGCGGCCACATCTACATAGTAATTTAGGTAATATTTTTAACGAATAAAGAAAGATGTGTATGTCAATTTATGCCATCATAACTTTTGAACGGAAGGACCGATTTCAATGCGGAATTTTTGTTTGGACGCTGTCGTAATCGATATAGTTTTGTAGCCACATTACCTACAGGGTTTTGTCGGAGGTAGGTAATTGAAAATGTTTAATTTTTAGCTTATTCGTTCAATTATACCAATCTACATATATACCAAATACGTATCATATTGCTTGTTATCACACTCCTCCAAAGCGGCTGAACCGATTTCGATGAAATTTTATATGTATGTTGGTAGGTCTGAGAATCGGTTGTCATTTACATTTATTTCCTTAATTGATAAGGGTGGTCCACTACAAAAGTTTTCTTATGATTCATTAATAACCATACAGTCCTTAATTTTCTACATCCTATGCGAAAAAAACTACGAGGAAACCGTGAAAAAACAACACACTTTAAAATTTCCCATACAACCTGAATGGGTGTGACGAAGCTCACCGAGTCAGCTAGTTACTAAATCCAGTGATGGAGCACGTCATAGAGTAACTAGCTCCAGCAATATCCACACACAGATTATACCATAATATCGCTTCATTGCAACAAGAACTAAGGACAAACAAACACATTTTCGTATTTATTATATTAGTTTTGATAAAATGTTGTGTAATTTCATATTTGGCTATCTAGACGGATACAAGGACGTCACAGAGACGTCACAAGAAACAAGATTAGTCTGACAAGATGTAGGAATTTTCCCTAAAGAAACAGATATAACATATTAGTAACTAGCGGCCCGGTACGTGCTTTTTTTAAGGTTAATTTGCCCCTTTCTGGGGCAGGCTAAGACCTGTAGGCCATGCTGCCACGTCTTCCGTGTTAACTAATTCTTATACAGTCATTAGTCAAGACAAGTCCAAGACGTCAGGATCTGGAGCAAAGCGGTGGTCACTTTACACAAGCTCACTTTGGGAGGTTTCACTTTTACTGAACAAAATTAACTAATTTTACTCATAATTTACACTAAATTCAATAATTGTTAAAAAATTACGACCATCTTCATTCGGTATTCGGTACGTGCTTTGCTACATTATGATTAATTTAGCAGATTAACACCATTTAATTACCATTAAGCAGATTTCGAAAAAAGGTATTCAACTTGCTTTTAGAGAAAAAATATTATAGTGTCAAAGATTTTCTTGTAGATAAAAATAAATAATAAAGTATTTCTAATATGATTAATTTAATTTAAGAATGTTGGGTGCGCAGGAGTTTGTTTCGCCGTTTCTTCTCCTGTCTGGCTAGGTTTGGAAACGGTGGTAGTTTACGGTAGATAGGGATAAATTATTTTATATTCTAAAAATTGCTTGTATTAATAAATAATCATGTACCTAATCAATACAATAAACAGTGTGTAAATAATTAAACTAACTAATTGATTAATATCTAACTATTAAAATATTTGCGCACCAAAAGTTGGTAGAATATGTAGAAACACCTAAATAATTTTGTAACATCTTTGTAACACTCATATCCGCAAATAAATAGTTTTTTTTTCTTTCTTTCTTTCTTCCTCATATGGCCGCAGGAATAACATAACACAACACAACAAAAAAAGAAAAAGCAACTGAAAAAAGTTTCAATATGACACCACAATCCACATCTAAAAAAGTTTCAGTTTGACTGAAAAATACCCATTAACAAAATTATCCGCCATTTATTGAATTCATTTGCTACAAAAAAATGTGATGAATGAAGAACCGTTTGACAGATTTTATGCAAACTTCACATAAACCATCTCCTAAATAGTCCGAACAAAGCCTAAACATTTAGTTTGGATAGATGAGCCCGTTCTTGAGTATATATATATATAACTAGGAAATAATAACTAGCAATCACACTGGATTTTGCAATAGCAATAATAAAAGAACTAGGCAAACTGCTATAAGTTTGACTAGTTTTTTTATTATTGCTGTTACAAACCCATTTTAAGTGTTAACTTGATTTTGTTGTCGATCGCCTGTGGTCTAGCGGTCGGGTGTTAGACTTGACTTCATAAAGTCCAGGGTTCGATCCCCGGGTCGGGCAACAAAAAAATGCGTATTTAAACTTCGTAATAGTAATATGTTGCCGGGGATTGAATATAGGCTTGCCACCATCATATTATGAGATTTTATGTCTTTGACTAGTCGTGTCCTGGCTGTGCCTCTCCCTACCACTTCGGGAAGATGGGTGTGAAAATACTTTTTTCTGTTGAGTGTGTTGCAATTCTCTCATATTGGTATTATTGCGTTGCCTGTTACTGATGCTATTGCATTACTACTCGCCAATATCGTGTTCCGTTCCGGTGACTTGTACGTGGGTAAATATCTCAGCTATAAGATAGCAACCCCCAAAATCGTCTATGTTATCTATATACTATTTTTTTGACATGATGAAACCAATCCAATTTTCTTCGAAACTTTACAGCATTTTTATAAAGACACAAGCAACAACACAACAAGAACGAGCGGACGGACTGATGGTAAGAAATACACTTCGCTTAAAGACACCAAATGTGATAATTGTGCGTTGCCAAACCGAGGCCGAGTTGTTAGATCTCGAGTTAAGTAAGTTTACCGACTATTTTATCCTTCTAACTGGAACACGTCAAAGGCAAGCACTGACGTTACAGGACGCAGAAATATTTAAGGCGGTGGTACCGATCCGAGCAAGTCGCTGCGGAACTTTACCACCTAGTCAGACCACGGTGAGCTTATGCTCGCCTTTTACGAACTGCCTGGCCTATTCTGCAAAAAATCTCTGACCAACGCGGGGTAAAAGTAGTTTTAAGAGCCTCAATGTTATTTGTAATGGCCTATTAAAAACACTCTTTACAAATATTTAGGTATTTTTGCACATTAATTTATGTTTTAACCGTAACGTAAGTTTGACGTATCTGTGTTTGCGTCGTCTGTGGTATCATAAATTGTGAATGTATCGATCATTGACCTCTAAGTAGAGTTTTGGCGCCATCGAGAGAAAAGATGGTCGAAGTTTTTTCATAATTATTGAATTACCAAAATACCAAAATTGACTAATTTCACTCAATATCAACACGTGATATTGAGTGAAATTAGTCAATTTTGGTGGAATTTTGTATAATTTTGTTCTGTGAAAGTGCACTAATGAAATAATCATGAAGAAGTTAGCCTACCTATCGTGTATTTCCTCGTTGCCGCCAAATCACCTTACATGAGCTTGTGTAATGAGGCCGCCGCATTACTCAAGAGCCTGACATGACTTACTGACGACTTATAACTGATGACTAATTATAATTGATTAAAATTAATATAAAATTTGATGCAAATTTCTACTTGATGAATGGCAAAATACTGACGTGAAGGCCAAAACTTAAAGAAAGAAAGAAAAGACCTCTAAGTATAATCCTATTTCTATGGTATCGATGGATTTAAAGCGGTTTTTTTGTTTGAAATACGTGATGTAGATGGTTCTCAGTTACATTAATTGCATATTTTAGGTTTTGACGGGGGTTATTGAAAATTTGATTTCATTATTTTTCCTATCTTCCCTACAATTTTCCAGGCTTTCCTCTACATATAATAATAAATATCCCTGGACAAGTAACACAAATTGAATCTAACCTCAAAGTAAGCAAATTATATGCTTGTGCTATGGGTGTTAAGCAACGATACTAATACGTAAAAATACTAAATAGATACCAGAACAAATTTAATAAACAACCAGACCCGGAAATGCAGTCATATAAATGTTTATCACACAAATGCCTGCCCGAATCGAACCCAAGCCTCGCTGTTGGTCAGTGTGGTTAGGCGTGTACGCTAGCCACTCGACCTACGAGGTGGTCATATTATGATTCAATTCAATGTCTTTATTTCGTAGGTACATTTGTTACACTTGAAATACGTACTACTTACTTTGTATTATACTTTTCCTGACAATAACTAATGCAAAAATATAATTAATAAAATTGGTCCATCCGTTCAAAAGTGATGCGATGACCATGCAAAATTGGGTTTCATTTATAAAAAGTATCTTCACGCCCATATCCCCGAATAGGTAAGCAGAGGCACAACCAGTGCACCCACGACTAGCCGAAGACACTAAGTCCCACAATATGATAGATGGCAAGCCTATCGCCAACCGGGCACATATCCAATCCCAAGCAACATTTTTTTATCAGAAAATTGGAAAAACCAAATTTGTTTTTGTTGCCCGACCCGGGATTCGAACCCGGGACCTCGTGCAGTCAAGTCCAACACCTGAACCGCTAGACCACAGAGGCGATTAAGGTTTCATTTATATATAGATTATATTCTTTTATAGTAGAAAGTATACCTAAATTAACCTCCTCGTTAGTCGGATGGCTAGCGTACACGCCTAACTACATCGACTAACCGCGAAGCTCGGGTTCGAATTCCGATGGGGGCAGACATTTTTGTGATGTCTGTATTTCCGGGTCTGGGGGTTTATATAAATTTATTCTGGATTCTATTTTAAGTATTTGTATGTGTTAGTATCGTCGACTAACACCCATAACACAATCATATATTTTGCTTAGTTTGGGTTTAGATTCAATTTGTGTTGTATTTGTGTTTAGTTTATTAGGACAGTCGTTTGAGTGTTCATAACAATAAACTAACGGTCAATTTCAATAATATCTAAGACGAGAGATATGCCCCTTTAGATCAATTACCAGACAACAACAAGTAGTTATAAATAACAAAAACATCTTAGTAGCAAAACTCTAGTAGGTCTATCTCTAACTGTAGATGGGGTATTGAAAGTCCCTAACTGAATCAAAATCATTTCTTTAAAAATAATTTAATTTGCGTAAGTTAATAAAATAGAAATTATCAGTTATTTACATCCAATAAATAAAATTTAACGCAATATTTTAAAGGAACTTAAAATAAAGATTGAAGCTAACAAAAGTCTTGGCACATTTTGGTTAGTCGCAGAGTTTTCACAAACACGCTTCAAAGCTGAAGTTGATAGATTCTTGATGGAGAAGATATTATGGATACTGGCGAGGTCTTCCCGAGTGAGCTGGTTTTCATTCCTCGACAGCACGACGCTGTAAAGTTGGGAGTGTGGCAACCTCATGCAAAAGTTCAGGACCAGGTGGTTGTGAGCGACTTTCAGGACTTGAATCACTCCGCCAAAGAATCGGTACATTTTATCAACAGCTGAAAAATGAGAAGTTTTCGCATTAAGTAAATATTTGTTTTTTAACTCAAAATATTTAAATAAGGGTTAGAAAAAAATTAAAGGGTTGCAGCCTATCTACTTTCATATAGAGGCCAGGATACACATCTAACGCCACCAAACTATGAGGCTCGAGTTCGGGGCCCGACAAAGCAGGCATTTAATGTGATTAATTCAAATGTCTGTATTTCTAAAATCTGGGTCTCTAGGTAAGCACTCAAGAGGTAGGCAGAGAGTGTCTAATACCAAATATCATGCTCTTTGTAGACTTGCCAGATATCCCCGAAGAGGTTGGCACAGGTATAACCAGGGGCCTGATTGTGTATCTTTTGAGTGATCACAGGGTGAAGGTACATCTGATAGCTGTCAAATGATGTGTTTTATATTTCCTATCTCCAACAACGAAAAAAATACACTGGAGACAGTAACACGTAAAGTAAGTAAATACAAATCACGTCATTTGACATCTATTTGATGTACACTTTACCCAGTGATCACCTCTAAAAAGATACGCAATCAGCCCCCTGGGCACCTACAATTAAGGGTACAAATCAGTCCAACAAATTTACTGTGATATTTGCTTATGATGATATCTGATTATGAGCTTACTAAAGGCTTTTTATCAAGGCCCTGGTTGTGCCTCTTCCTACCTCTTCGGGGAAATGGTATTTTTTTTTTCAATAAACGTTAATGCTGCACATAAATAGATGTGTATATTTCTATATTGTAAAATATTTTTTTTAATTAACTTCTTGTACTTCGCAGCTTATGCAATGTAATATTTATATAAATTATAAATCGCAGGTAAATAATATAGTACTACTATTTAAATAATGCGCTTCGGCTTTACACTTTTTACATTTTATACTTTTATTTTTAAATTGGCTCACCTAATCTAAATTTACATACATACATACATATCTTCACGCCAAGTCCCTTACGGGGTAGGCAGAGATTATCGAGTGCCATACCTCACGATCCTGACAAAACTTTCTTGCTTCCTTCACATTCATTATCCTTTTCATACAAACACGCCGGTTTTAGAGACTCATGACACCACCCTCGGATAATATCCGATTGATCTGATCGTGAAATGTCAGCCTTGGTCTCCCCGGGTACCTACATCCATCCACATTCGCATTGTGTATCTGCTTTGTCAATCTTTCATCTGTCATTCTTTCCACATGACCGAACCAGCGGAGCATGCCCATTCGCATTTTAACACCAACACTTTCTTTCAATCCCACTCTTTCCCGGATCTCACTGTTACGAATGCGGTCAGCGAGCGTTACGCCACAGATTTTCCGTAGTGCTCTCATTTCGACCGCATTTATCCTACTTTCATGATCTTTCTGACATACCCAACTCTCGCTTCCATATAATAACGTTGGGATAAGCACAGAATTATGCAAAGCGAGTCTAGCTTTTTAACTCAAAACCTCGCTTTGGAATAGCTTACCCAACGCTCCATTCACACTATTCCCTGCACTCACTCTCCTCATCCGCGGTGTACCTTCCATCCCTGCTAATCTAAATTTAAGCGAAATTATTAATTATGTAATAACAACTCTATGTAAATATCTATAAAATAGATTCGGATTTCTGAAGCTTGACGAATATAGCCGAAGCGCATAATTTAAATAGTATATAGTAATGAATATCTCATTTGTTTTTTTTTGTATTAAAATATTTGCACACCACAAGTTGGTAGAATTTGTTGGAACGCTTTAATAATTTTGTAACATCTTTGTAACACTCATATTCCGCAAATAAATATTTTTTTTCTTTTTTATTTGTTGTAGTAATTTATTTAAGTAAAAAAGATGTTTCAAAATAAACTACCTCTGTTGGGATATGAAAAGACAAACAAAAACACACTATCTTATTCAACATTTATATAAATAGTATGGTTTAATAAAAATAAGTACGTTAAAAACCGACTAATTTTAATTATAAAGTAAAAAATAATAAAGATCTAATATTAATATATACTACCTATTATTTATGTTTGTTATTTATTAATAGGTATAAAGTAGGTGCCAAGCCTACTAATAACTATATTATAAGTAAGTATTTAATTAGCTTGGCACCGATTTCATACCTATTAGTAAACAGCAGATAAAAATAATAGGTAGTATAATATAATTAATATAAAATCTTTGTTATTTTTTTTAGATATATTAGATATAAACATATTTACTATAGCTCTATATAATGTAATACTATATGTAATATAACCTTACTAAATATCTTACAGCATGTTACTGAATGCCAATGTGTCTGTAATCTTGTCACTAAGTTGCCTAAGTGGATTAAATGTACTTGCGAGATTTGATTTAATTTAAAAAAAAATAGACATCGGGATAGGTAAAAGTAGATAAAAAATGCTCATAAAATAAAAACTAATGGACCTACCTGAATCATTTTTATGGGACCAATTCGAAACTTTTCCGCATCAAACAAAAAAAGAATTACGTAAATCGGTTCAAATAACTCGTAGAAATCGGTGTACATACATAAAAAATATATCGGCCGAATTGAGAACCTCCTCCTTATTTTAAGTCGGTTAATAAACGCAAAAAATAATTTTGAAAAGATTTAAAATTAACGAGTTAGCGTAGTTAATGAATCAATTCAAGTATCTAACAGAATGCTAATCTTAATAATTTTACTGATTACCTAATAATGCCAAACATTATATACAACATCTGAGTAAAGATTTATAATTTTAGCGCAGTATAACTGCAAAATACTGACATTTATTTATTTTTATTTATTACAAAGACATTGATTTATCAATATATATAAAAATATAGAAGTCGAACAAATAACCTTATTTTTTTGATTCGGAAAAAAAAAACAAAGACGTAATATACTTACAACCATAAGGCACATCTGTAGGCCAAAATCCTTTATGAGATGTATTTACTTTGATGTGATAATCGTCTCGCCATAACCCTTCATGCCATTCCAAAACAAAATGCCTTATTCGGTATTGCTCAGGCATTCCATACGCCTGAGTCATATAATATGGTGAATTTGTTAATGGCGGATAAGGAGTTGGAGGTGTTGGCTGTAAACAAAAAATATACGTTTAAAAAAAGTATACCTACCCACTAATGAAAAGGCAGCATGGCCTTTGGTCTTAGCCTGTTCCATGTAGACCAACCAATTAAAAAAATATACTTAAAGAGATAGTCGGATCAAGGAACAACTAGGGCACTCAAAATTAAACAATAGTACTAATTAGTCCCAAAATGTAATAAGTGTTTAACCTGTAGCCAACCGATAGTAATAATATTTTGTTTAAAGAAGATGATAGTTAACTAAGCAAACTTATCACCAAGCTCGATATTTAAATAGGTTATACCTAAAAATAGCTGACAAAATCCAAACAAACTTTAGCCTTCCCGCCTACTACTTAAATTTATAAATAGCACTGGTCTAAATCATAGCATTAAGCTAACGATGCTTTGCTTTTATTATTAAAAGCAACATTAATATTTGCCTATTTGCAATTGTATGTGATGAAAATAATCAATTACAAAACATAACCCCAAACGCACATAAATGATCGAATTTATTTGAAAGTAGTTACTTTAACGTTAATATGAGTTAAAAGTCCGAAAGAAAGAAAAAGTTTTTTTTTTGTTATAACCTATATGTACCTGCATGTAAAATTATTTTTCCGTCATTCGGATTTTAAAATTTTTGAACTTAAAAAGCATTGATTAACTACGAGTACAGCCTAGGGAAATATTTAAAATTTTAATATTTTTTTATTTATAAAATATAAATTCATAACTGGTCATAAGTGTAATACTTATGTAAGTATTAAATTTGCAATTTTATTTGATCGTTGTAGATTTTTTCACTACATTAACAAAATCTACAGCTATCTACGATATCTATTTAAGTAAAATATACGTTAAGAAGAAAAAGTTGCACAGAACTCACTAAGTTCTTATTAATAAGTCCTCCTTTAACATAATCTTCGAATTTTCTAATCTGTACTACTGGACAATATGGATTATAATCTGTTCTCGTAATATTTTCGCCATGATAGATATATTCACGAATATACCACATTCCCAACAACGCTTCCTCATCAAAATCATGTGTTGGATGTAAATTCGGGCAATATTTCACATTTATCGCACTGACTGACCACGAAGATATTAAAATACACAAAAATAGTAAGACAGATAAAAAACCGCTAAGACGCATCGTAACTGTCAAATCGACGTTTTGACATAAACACCAATTAAGTTTAATCAAATTTTACTCATAGGTTATGTGACGGTAACACCACCAAACGCGTAATTAACTAGCCAGACTAGAACAAGATCCTTACATCATGTGACACCTTTAACCTGTCAATTAACATGACCTGACCCTGCGTCCTCCTTACATCCTACTTAAAGAATACGTAAAATCATTTTATATTATTGTACTTTTCCAGAATATATTTAACACTTTTTTATACTTTAAAGCAGCCAATTTTACTTTTTAATGTGATCAGGGCTTTGCAACTAAAGATAAACAAATTTATTTTATTTTAACGTTCTGTAGTTATTACTTGTTAGTGACCACATATAAATTTTAAATTTAGTTCGTTTGTATGCTATGCAATCTTTGGATTATGTGTACTGAATATAAAAACATTAACGGCCTTACAGATAACATTTTAAAATGCTAGATACTTACTACTTACTTCTATTTGTTTTTTTTTATATTTTATTACATTGGAAGGCAAACAAGCAGACCGATTTCCTGGTAGTCAGAAATTCACGACGCCTAAAGACACCAAAGGTTGTAATGGTGTGTTGCCAACCTGAGGCCGGGATGTTAGGCCTCGAGCTAAAGTAAATGTACCGGCTACCTTATCCTCCAAACCGGAACACGTCAACGGCAAGTGCCGACGTTATTGCGGCAGGAATAGATAAGACGGTGGTACCATCTGAGCGAGTGGCTGCGAAACTCTACCACCTAGTTAGATGTCACTGTGTTAGTAACAGTAAAAGCCTATGCTCGCTTTTACGAGCTGCCTGGCAAAAAGGCAGATGGTCTATTCTGCAAATGAACCCGGACCAACAGGGAGAAGTTAACACCACAACCATACAAGGAATAATCTAAGAATAAGCAAAATCTCTACTAATAGCCTCGGAATAGCTTATGCCTTGTATAGATCTCAGTATAACTGTCCAGTTATACTGAGATCCATAAGACGTTACTGTTCGGTGCACCTATGAATTAATATGGTATAGTTGTAACGAAGTTACGCAGAGTTTACTTGTTAGAAAATATGCCTTAACTATTTATGATTTATTCGAAGTATAACTATGGTACTACGAAAGCTTAGCTTTTTTTTATTTGTAAGGCCGTTAGAATATAAGTAACTGTATCTAAAATTATTAAATATATACTTAAAAAAAATATGTTATACGAATAATTTTGCTGCGCCTGCTTACTATTTTCTTAAAAGCATATATAAATAATTTGAATGTCTTGTAAGTCATAATAATCTTTTAATTTATCTAATAATTCATGATCACCCTTAACATTAACAAAAAGCTAATTAAACATAAGGCTTAAGAGAAGCAGCATTATGTTGTTATAGCAAAAAAAACCTTTTGCATGTGGTACAATCATTATAAACTAACTAAACTATACTATTACAATATGTTTTAATAATATATAATGTGTTTAAATATACTAATCTAATACACGTACAAAATGAATGGCTGAATTAATTTTATTACATTGTAAAGATCAAATATTTTGGATAAGGAAGTTCTCAGGACGGGACTCGAAAGATTCCAGAATGATGGTAAAATAAACATCCACATAGGTAGTTGTCAAATATCAGCGTGTTATTTCTAATATTTTTATAGAGTTAATAGACGGGAAATTATAATGATAAATAAAATAATTTAAGCCGTAAACAACAAGGATATGTAAACAATACTACAAAATAAAGTGATCTCTTTAACGACTAATTTCTGTAACCTATCTGAGATAAGAAATATGAACTATAGATTAGTTAGTTGCCAACCATTGTTATTTTTCAATAATTAACATAAATATCTTACCAACAAAATCTATGTCTGACTTTGTTTATTTGATTTTTTATTAAAATTGTATTCAAAAGCCTGGAGCGGCCAGAAAAGACTCTTGTCCTTAATATTTATTCTTTGCTTAAATCTAGTAAATAAATTTATCTAAGAACGGGTATGATTTAATAAAAAAAACATTGTTATCTATTCATTATTATGTGTACATCATTATCATAAATAAAAATTGTAATACAATTTAATTTAAATATTATTTTACAAACCTGAATATAAAGCTCCTTGATGTCGATATAAAAACACTCATTTGTATGTTCGATTTTATATTCTCCTCTTGTGTGAGGTATTTTTTCCACACCATACCATATCCCGGATATTTGTTCTAAATTTATATCACCATAATACGGTGATAAGTCGTCACAGTATTTGTGATTTTGAAAGTAACGATCATTTTGATTGTAACATAGTACAAGTTCAATGCCAAGTAATATTAGAAAGTAGCTATAACGGTAATCCATATTAACCGGGAAACTCACGGATAAATCGGATAAAGTTTCGGATATAGAAAACCGGGAATACCAGGCAACTATACGCACATGGAAGTGTCGTTGAGATTAACCGGCGGATTTGGTCGAAGTGAACTAACTGAAACACGTGGGCGAATCCCAAACGAAGCACACTCACTCAATTGACTATGCCACTGCTGGTAATTTACTCATTGTGCACAAATGCTTCCTTTATAAACAATATCAACGCATTGACAGACCCCTACCACGCCTTGCATTATTAAAACCGGTTCCATATATAAAAAAACAAGGAAACTAACGCGACTAAACTTCTACACAGTGTTAAACTATTTTTCTTCTTTACTACGAGCTTAAAAGCTTAGCATTCTCAAGATTTTTCCATGAAATCCTTAAGTTTTCCAAAATACGAAAGCTTTCCTCGGCATACTTAGTTACCAGAATAGCAGAAACAATGAAGAATAGGGTTTGGAAAATCAATAATATTGCATGACGTCACGAGGGGTGTCCTTCGATAAGGTGCAATCACACCCGGAGGGAGTATTGATCGTATGTTACTAGTGTGGTGGTCTCATAAGCACAATGCCCGATAGAAATTAAGGCGTCACATACACCGCGATTTTATAATCGAGTCATAAACAAATCGAGTCATAAAATGTTTAATATATTTTGAGTTATTAATATTCAATCCTATTTTGAGAGATTTGAGTAGATACCTATTCAAATACTACCAACTCTACTTTTTATCTTAGCAGTCTTATTTTTTTATTGATACTGGAGGGCAAACAAGCAGATGGATTTCCTCATGTCAAGAAATTCACGCCGCCTAGAGAGACCAAAGATGATAATGGTGCGTTGCGCCAACCTCAAGCCGGGATGTTGGACCTCGAACAAAAGTAAGTTTACCGGCTTCCTTACCCTCCAAAATGGAGCATGTCAACGGCAAGCACTGACCTTATGGAAGCTTAAGGAAGCCGGCAGGAATAGGTAAGGCGGTGGTACCAGCACGGGCGAGTCGCTGCGAAACTCTACCAGATAATAAATTACGTAGGTTAGTGCCCGTAACCCGTAAGGCTAGAAATTTAAAATTTGTGTACATATTTATCTTATGACGTAGGAATCTACTGAAGAAAGATTTTTCAAAACTCAACCCCCAAGGAGGTGAAGTAAGGGATAAAATTGTGTATAAAACTTCTGTTTGTTGGTCATTTCTATATGAACATTGAATACCTACAAAAAAACCGGCCAAATGTCGGTGAAAAGCAGTGCATTTGAAGTAACTAATCTCCGAAGCTTCACAAGTGTCTCCTCTGTCGGATTAGGTACATTTAAAGTCACAAGGGTTTGACTTGTTATATGTCCAAACCGATTTAATAATTACTTTATGGAAAAAGTATAATCTCGGGAAAAAGACTTCTCCATCGAAATTTAAAGCAACACTTAGTGTGGGCGACAGTGCTGCCATCAATTCTAGATTTTTTCCAGCTTAAAAGACGCGACTTTAAAATAACGCCACAATCAGTGTCTCCACAAATTCTTTCAAAGACCATTTTGTTAAAACACCACGTATGAGGCCCATACAAGTTATAATATAGTTAGAAATAATCGCTTAGTAATTATCGTTTACAAAAATTTATTTAAAAATAGAATGGTCCGCATTTACCTAATGCAAATTATTTTGTTTGTAAATTGACATTAAAACATACATACATAGCATACGACTAGTAACAAAGAACGATTCAAATATTAGCCGACGAAAACAGTATGCGTTTCAACAGTCCATAGACATATTTTTGACTGAGGCCAAAAAGTACAAAGCTGTCAATTCAACTGTATTATTTTTTTGTATTTGACTCACAGATTTGGAGGTGCTCTTTTGGATTTATTTATTAGAGTTTTTGCGCTTAAGCTATGTTACTTTATGAGAGTCAAAATTCGGCCAATGACCGATGGATTCCGACGACTCTTTTTTTCAAAAGATAACTCATGATTCAGAGGCTGTGCTATATTTGATTATACTTACTTATATCCACGTCAAGTCCATTACTTGGCACACTATCGAGTGACAAAGGCCTTTTCAGACAAGCGTAGCTACCTCCACATTTATACTCTTTTCATACTAACGGTTTCATACTAACGAACTAAATACGATATCTAAATCCGATATGATTCGACTAGTAAGTAGGTACCTATTTTTTAATCGATCTTGTACTAATGAAATTAAAGTCAGTTTTTGCAATTTTACTGCGCTAAAATTAATAATATCGCTTTTTGTTTTAACGCGTTTCAAATATACTCCAGTGGTTTTAATAAACATAGGTTAAAGTAAGAGTAATGTTACATTGGTATTACCGTCCATAGTACAAGGTTGAACCTTGGAGTACATTAGTCCATATTAATTACTAAGTCTTCAGAAATTTTCACCTCTAAAATAGTTTTCATTTACGAATTAAAACGGAACCCACAGAACCATACGAAACAGACTCACACTTGACCGGTATGAGAGGACGTCACCGTAAAATAATGTCTATGTACCTATCTAGCGCCTAGTTTCCATATTCCCCCTAAAATCAATATCGCTGTTGATTTTGTTTTGTTTTATTTTACCAGACGATAGTACCCGGCTATCATGTGTTCCAAACAGTGGAAATACTAGAAGCTAATTCCTATGTCTAGATTTACACATCTCCATACGTAGCTGATCTCTTAATGCTTAGGAACCAAATGTGTGGTGTGTGTTGCAAGTAAATGCTTGCTGTAGTTTGACAGGATAGTTTAGCAGATGTTTGACATGACTAAAGTTCTCACCAAACAAATTACATATTTTCTTATTGATACATAAAAACATATAAATAAATACATTTGGAGTTGGTTTGACTAACCGCTTGTATATTCTGTATGCATATGAATGTCTAAGTATATACGACATACGAGGGCCAAACTGAATTATATTAAAAAATTAAAGCATTATATTAAAAAAATAAGTTTAAATTTTGAAAATATAACTCTTTACCAATAATATTGAGTATACATTTCATTCATTTGTCATTTGTTTTACGATTTGGCGGCAAATTGAAAATTTTCTGTGCTCGTCAGAATGAATTTAAGCCGAGAAAATTTTTTATGACTTTCGATGTCATATAAGTCAACAAGAAAGTTATGATAGACTTCGATTGGCTTTTCACGATGAAGCCCCATCTCGTGCCACAGTTTACAACTGGTCAAACGTGGTCGAACTAATCTTACCGATGATTTGCGTAAGGGACGGCCTTCTACAGCGACGACTGAAGACAATATCAGTGTTGTGCGGCGTATGATAGAGACTGACAAAAGAGTGACCTATCAGCAGATTCGGACAAGTCTAGGCATAGGTATGAGTCAAGTGCACAAAATCCTCCATGAACATTTAGCGGTCAGGAAGCTTTGTGCCCGCTGGATACCCCATAATTTGACCGAGGCTCAAAAACTCCGCCGTGTTGATTGGTACCGAGAAATGATCCAAAAATTTAACGGAGGTGACTCAAATGCTGTGTTCGACATACTAACGGGTGACGAAAGCTGGATTAACTGTTATGATCCGGAAACCAAAAGACAGTCTGCTCAGTAGGTGTTTCCTTTCGAAGAGTTGCCAACTAAAGTGAAGAGAGGTCGAAATGTTGGAAAAAAGATGATGGCCTCGTTCTTCGGAAAGACAGGTCATTACGCGACAGTTTTCTTAGAGGATCAGAAAACGGTTAATGCAGAGTGGTACACTAACAACTGTTTGCCACTTGTCTTGGAAAAAGTTCGAGAGAAACGACCTCGCAGCAGGATCCTCCTTCATCACGATAATGCCTCGTCGCACACCGCCAGGCAAACGATCGACTATTTGGCGACCTCAGACGTGGAATTACTGGGTCACCCGCCGTATAGCCCCGACCTCGCACCCTGCGATTTTTATTTATTCCCGAAAATAAAAGAAAAACTTCGAGGAAAACATTTTATGGACGCCGAATAAGCAGTGGCTGCGTTTCAAAACGCCGTCGAAGAGACCCCTAAGGCCGAGTGGGCAAGGTGCTTTTCTCAATGGTTCCATCGAAATGCAGCGATGTATTGATGTAAATAGACGCTATTTTGGAAAGTTATAATAAAACTAATAACTTGCAAGAATGCTTAGTTTTTGATTTTCTAAGAACTTTCAGTTTGACCCTCGTACACCAAAATATTATGTTTTCTTTTTACTATATGCATACGGTACATACACTAAAACTATATGTTTTACTATTTTGTCTGTTTGTTCAGATTTATTTCTGAAACAGCTGGACCGATGTTGATGGGACTTTCACTGGCAGGTAACTGATGTAATAAGAATTAACTTGGACTACTTTAATTGTAGAAAAAATCTTAATTATATTATGAAATAAATTACTTCCTTATTAAATTCCACATGGAAGTCGCAGACACAGATAGTAATAAATACAAAAGTGACTTGGTTTCTGAAAGTTTCTGATCGTCCTTCTCCCATAACTCTTTTCCAAATTATCAAAATATTTAAAAACGCACTCATTGGCATGCAATAATACTGCCGCACTTTAATATGACATGCTCGACTGTTTTTTCAAGCTATAAAAATTAGACGGATTAACCCTACACGCGCGTCTCTTTATAGAGATTTAATAAATAATGGAGGTAATTAACCATGGTACACGGTATCTCCTATATCTTAATCTGACGCGATTAAGTTACTTCAAAAATCCTCTCTTTGATATATGTAACTCTATCTAATAATCAACCCTGTGGTCTAGTTGGCGTTGACTACACGAGATTTATGGTTCGATTTCCGGGTTGCTGCCCAACCCGTAATCGAAATGTATTTGTAACTAGCTTGTCCCGGCGAACTTCGATCCACCCGTTCAGTTTGTATGGGAAAAAATTAAAATGTTGTTTTTTCCATTTTCCCTGCAACTTTCCCGGTTTTTCTGTTTTGTAAGAACCTTCTTCTGACAATTACTAATACAACAAAAAAAGAATTAGCCAAATCGGTTGAGTCGTTCGGAAGTTATGCGCTTACAAACACATTTAGCGATTCATTTTTATAATATAATATTATTATAGACTAGCTGTTCCGGTGAACTTCGTTCCACCCGTTCAGTTTATATGGGAAAAATAAAGTCTTGTTTATTCCCATTTTCCCTACAAATTTCCCAGTTTTCTCTCCATAAAAACCTTCTTTTGACAATAACTAACACAACAAAGAAAGAATTATCCAAATCGGTCCAGTTATGCCCTCGGAAGTTATGCGCTTACCAATTAGCAATTCATTTTTATATTATAGATATAAAAATAAATTACTAAATGTGTTGCTAAGGGCGTAACTTCCGAACGACTGAACCGATTTAGCTATTATTTTGTTGTGTTAGTAATTGTCAAAAGATTCTTATGAAGAGAAAAACCGTAAAAGTTGCAGAGAAAAAGGGGAAAACAATACTTTATTTTTCCCTTACAAAATCAACGGGTGGAACGAATTTCGCCGGCACAGCTAGTCTTCTAATAAAATCAACGTTGCTCGGAATTGGATAAATAACCGTTTAGCGATAAGTTTGTCATCTAATCACATAAGACTAAGTAGAACTTTCGAATAATCTTGAGTTTTCTCAGCCCTGAATGCATAATTTAAATGATACGACGTTTAAATTATGCGCTTCGGATATACTCGTCAAGCTTCGGAAATCCGAATATATTTTAATTACATCAATATAGAGTTGTTATAACACATAATTAATCATTTCGTTTAAATTTAGATTAGGTCAGACAATTTAAAATTAAAAGTATAAAGTTTAAAAAGAGTAGAAAGTGGAAAGCCGAAGCGCGTAATTTAAATAGTAGTGCCCTCTGCTTACGAGCGTGCTACTGCACGAGCGTGAAGATACTTTTTTATACCGCTACCGACAACTACAATGACGTAATGCAACTATCGTTCGACACTACAGGAATCATAACCTAGAAAATTTAATTTTAATTACAGGTTTGAAAGTTCATAATGGACGCTTGACCGCAAATTTGAACAATTTTAAAGGGCTCTTGTATCATAATAATATACGAAAAGAGCAATTCTGTGGATATAAAGCACAACTAGCGGGAAAATTATAAATATTAACTACGAGTTTGTTATTTATGACGGTGGCAGTAGCATATGCGAGATAACCACTTTATTTCAGAATTTATAGTACTTTTCGTCGTTGCCACTTTATGATATTATATTTTTACACTTTTTAAATAACGCGCCTTTTCACAATCTGTTATTTAAAAATGTGGATACTCATTTATTTCGATTCTTAAAAGAAAAGACCCTGTGTTCGATCCCAGGTTGGGCTCCAAAAAAAATAAAAAGAATTATATTTTTCAATTTTTCTCATAAAAATAACGTTGCCCGAGATTGGATATGTGCCCAGGCAGCGATCTTGCCATCTTTCATATTCTGGGACTAAGTGTCTTCAGCTAGTCATGGCTACCTGAAGTGGTTGTGCCTCTGCCCACCCCTTCGAGGATATGAGCGTGGAGATTAATTTATATGACTCGATTTCTCTATAATTTATAAACGGACTTTAAAAATATTTTTATCCCCTAAAGGAAAACTTGTGTTATAAGTTTGAAGTGTGTGTGTTTCATCAATATGACTATATTTGAATTTAAAAAAATAGTATCTTCACCCATGACCATATCCCCGACGGATTAGGTAGAGGCACAACCAGGGCACCCACGACTAGCCGAAGACACTAAGTCCTACAGTGTGAAAGGTGGCAGGCCTATCGCCAACCGAGCACATATCCAATCCCGAGCAACATTTTGTTTATTATAAAATTGAAAATACCACATTTTGCAAACCCGAGATCTGAAACCGGGTCCTCTTGAAGTCAAATTCAACACTTGGACCGCTAGACCTTAGAGGCGATTTATTTTTTTTATTTTTTTAAATTAAAATTTATTTATTTGCAGAATATGTGTGTTTATAAGATGTTACAAAAATATTTAAGAATATCAACATATTCTATCATTTTCGTCACTGTGGCTTATAATACCTATATCACAGCTATATTTTAGGAAATGTTTTGTAGAGATAAAAATGGTATCATCTGATAACGCCTTGTTAACGTGACGTTTAAATAACTGTTACCTATCGTTGTTATGTTATTTCTATCTCTAAATAAGATAAGAATGAACAGAATTTACTAGGTAACTAGTTGACCCGGCTGACGTCGTTCTGCTATTAAATTTGGGGTGAGTCATCCTTATCACTAAGGGGTATGAAAAATAGATGTTGCCGATTTGCAGACCTACTCAATATGCTCACAAATTGCATGAGAATCGGTCAAGCCGTTTCGGAGGAGTACGGGTACGAACATTGTGACACGAGAATTTTGTGTATAAGATATACACTACTACCTACCTAGTAAAGTTTCTTACCTTTCACAACAGCTCGTCTAGATAAGACAAATTACTTTTCCTATTCACGTAACCATACCATCAGTACTCGCCATTATCTTGTTTCATAGATTATAGAATAGTCTATGAACTTTTTTTATACAAGAGGAGGCAAACGAGCAAGTGGGTCACCTGATGGAAAGTGATCACCACCGCCCACGGACATCCACAACACCAGGAGTATCACAGATGCGTTGCCGACCTTTAAGGAATGAGTACGCTTTTATCTTGAAGGTTTATCGGTCTCGCTCGGTAACTGATTCCACAAAGGTGTTGTGTGGGGTAAGAAATGTCTTCGGAATTACACAATTGTAGATCGTCACGCATCAAGATGATGGACATGATATTCTAAACTCTGAACTTGCAAACCAAAGCTTCTAGTCAAATGTGAACGATGCACCAATAACATTAGTGGTATCTTATACGCGATGGTCGTCCTTGTCATTAAAAGAGCTTACTTAATAGCTTTCCTAAACATGAAAAAAGCAAATTACTACTATATTTTACCAGCATTAAAATTACATATCAAATCAGCACTTCTATTTGCAACAATTGCATAAATATATATCTTTTGTTAAAAATGTTTGGCTGTTTTTTAAGTTTTGACATTGGTGTTAAAATTTGCCATAATTACTTATAATTAATTTTTACAGTGATTACACAATTTCGCAAAATTGAGCTTGAGCTATTTAACATAAGTCGTAATATACTACAGGCACATGCCAAAAATAGATGGGTCATATGAACCACTAGGTGACGTATATAGGACAATATAAGAACATAAAATATTAAGACTCAGCACTATGCCGTTACCTGTAAGCTGTCCAACAGAGTGCAGGTGAGAATTCAAAAGTGCAGGTAGATGACCGCGTCGTTGATCGAGTGGCTAGCGTAAACGCCTAACTACATCGACCGACCCCGAGGCTCGGGTCCGATTTCCGACGGAGGCAGGCATTTGTGTGATGAACATTTAGATGTGCATTTCCGGGTCTGGGTGTTTATTAAATTTATTCTGGTATCTATTTAGGTATTTCTATGTATTAGTATCGTTGACTAACACCCATAACACAAACACATAAGTTGCTTACTATGGGGTTAGATTCAATTCGTGTAACTTGTTTCGTGTCCATAAAAAAATTAGTCCTTTGTGGTCACTTATTTTTGTGTTCGGCATTGTTATCGTCGATAGAACCATGACAAATAATAAGAAAACGTTTAGTCATAATCAGCCTTACCAGAGTTTTAGGTAAAGCGGTCGCATTTTTACCTAAGCTTATTGAGTGAGATTTGGCAGCGTCGAGAAAACACACACTATTTTTTTCATGAATACTTCGTTTGTGTACTTTTTTAAGTTTTTGGGATGGGCATTAACATCTGCTACCTATTAATCAAGTTTAAGTTTTGCATCACGTTGCCCGATTTAACACAATCGGACCGATTAAACACAGATGGTCTATTATTCGGCAATCGGTTCAGATTGCAGAATAGACCAACTGTTTTCCTTTACCAGGCATAGGCTTAACATCACTAACACCGTGACATCTGACTAGGTGGTAGAGATTCGCAACGATTCACCCGGATTGGTACAACCGCCTTACCTATTCCTGCCGCCATAACGTCATGACGTGTTCCGGTTTGGAGGGTAATGTAGCCGGTAAACTTACTTTCTCCTGAGGCCTAACATTCCGGGCTCTGGTTGGCAACGCACCATTACCACATTTGAAGTATCTAGGCGGCGTGAATTTTTTACCATCAGGAAATCCGTCTGCTCGTTTGCCTTCCAATATCATAAAAAAAATCGGACTTAAATTATTAAAAATTAGTCATAAGTAGTCATAAAAATTCATATCAGAGTCTTTACTCAAGGTGCTCATCTTATTTAAGCTTATTTATTGAGATTCGGTGGCAACAAGGAAATACATCAATTTCTTCATGAATCCTTAAATTTTGCACTTTGACAATACAAGATTGTATAAAATGCCGCTAAAATTGACTAATTCAGTAAACAAAAAGACTAATTTAATAGTAACGAAAAAACTGCGACCATTTTTTCATCGTCAAAACACCGATGTGCACTACAACTGAACAAAATTATACAAAATGCCAAAACTAACTAATTTCACACATATGTAGGTACACAAAATTCAATAAGAAAAAAACGTCCATTTTTCTCTCGATTTCGCCAAAACCCAAACTACGCCAAAAGCTTGTAGTTGAAAACAAAAAATTTTCCTTTACGTCAATGGTGCTGTTTCAGAGGTTTTGTGGTTTGGAGTACTAGGACTTTAAAGAATAAAGAGAGGGAGATGTTGACTCCGAGGAGACTCGAAAACTTACACTTTACAGGAGTGCTACGCGTTTCGTATACATTGTATGGAGTGCGTTGTAGACCCTCTACACGTAACTTTCAAGTTAAACTGCGCAAGGTGTTCTACTTTTAGCTTTTATACCCCGTAGCTTATTTGAAATTAGGAAGACTGCTGACTTTATGTTTTTTGAGCATTCTCTCTTTTAATAAGTGTGAAACAGAATATAAAAATTAATTTCTATGTTCGTAGTTCATCGAATGACGTATGAAAGGATGAAACGATTTCGCTTATTCTTTTTTTTTGTTAACTAGTGTCAGGAGAAAATTATCACGACTTTTTTCATTCTTTTTTGTTATCACGATATTTTTTTTAATTTTGCAAAAATGAACCATAATTTCCCTTGGTCATAAAACGCGAACGGATGAAACAATTTTTCTAATTCTTTTTTTATTTGTTGTGTTAGTCATTGTGAGGAGAAGAATCTTATAAAAAAAAACAATAGTTATAGTTATAACAGCACAGCGTCTGTGGGTTCAACTAGTACATAATATAATGTCAATTTATTATAGATTTAGCATAACACTAGATATTTAAAAAAAACCTAAGAATAATATAAATTTTACAAAACTTTCATTTGATTAACATTCGAATATATTCATGATTAGGACAGAAAAAACGAGTGGTGCTAACTTAGTATAATCTATATATTAATACGTGATGCCAAAACTTAGGACCCCTTTTTACGAAAATAGCGCTGACGGAGGAGCATAAAATTTGGCACACTTATAGTTTATGTGTAGGAGAAGTGCAGAACGTTAATATCTTTCAATAATAATGCTTGTAAAGTACATTAAATCAATAAATGAAACTGTACCCACACTATCATGCATTTGACACACACAAACAAATATATTGATGATAACGATAAAAGATCAGACGGCGCACCATACAGTTTGGAAATGAAGATGGCATTCTCCTCAACAATATACTAACATTTATTAAGGTCAAATTTCGACCAACGGGCACCACTAGTTTAGTTTAATCTAGTAGAAAATTTAATGAGAAGCTAAGTTTAAACAATCAACAATTAGAAATAATACGTAGTAAAGTTTTTGTTTAAAAATAAAAAATAAAGTTTGGTAAAAAAATTCGAACCACATAAAAGTAAAAAAAGAGTTCAAAAGTTTATTTAAATCATCATTAAAACGTTTGTAATCCTAGAGTGTCTCACAAGTAAATTAAAAAAATACTATGCCAACGCGTTAACAATATTAGATACAGGAATAGCTTAGTTAATTCTGTTAACAGTATTACCTCTGTTTAATCTGTGTATAAGTGAGCAAATGCTTATTAGTTCCATCATAATGTATTTATACAATAAATACACATAAACACAAACACATATCTTCACGCCAAGTTCCTTACGTGGTAGGCAAATTGTATCGAGTGTCAAACCTGTCTGAGTGTCCTGGTCGACCTGCCTTGCTTTCTCTACCCTTCATTACCTTTACCATTACCACCTTATTCATTACCCTTTTTATACAAACATGAACCACGCCGGTCACTTCCATTTCACCTCTTACATTCCACGTGCCTGTTTGGCCTCTCCACTCCTCGATTCGCCTGTTAGGGCTTAGCGTGATGGGTGGCGGCCCCCATTGCCGCAATACAATAAATAACTCATAGCAAATATTTGGCAAATACATAAACAAGTAGCAAAAATGTGAAATAACACTATAGTGTTTTTCCAGAGTTGGTCCGGATCCTTTACGTATCATTTGTCTACCTGCGTAGCAACTTGTAAGAGACTAGCACAGGTTTAAAGGTTGATTAGCATGACTACTGTTAGTAGAGTAGATACTATACAGCCACTTGCAGGACTAGGGATCTACTGCCTAACCTATTAATACTGCCATAATGGCAATGCCATGTTCTGGTCCGGAGAGTAGGATAGCCGTTACATTTGGACATTAGAGCTAGCACAACAACAGGCCACCGACGCATCCATAACATCTATGGTATTTACAGACCCCGGCTGTCTGTGTCCATGAGGAGATCCTGGTGTCTGTTCGATGACTTTTCTTACAAAAATACTTACCTGAATCGAAACATATTTTGGTAAAAAGAGATAAATTTTGATAGGCATTTAAAATATTGTGATCTAGACGTTGTCTGTGGTCACGCCCAATCTGTTTTAATATTGGGATAGAAAGTAGCCTATGTCAATTTCTATCCTCATAGCTATCTCTATATACAAAAAATATACACGAATTGCGCTCCATTGCAACATGACGGAAGAAAAAGTAACGACGAACAAATACATTTTCGCATTTATAACATCATACTTAAAAATAGCTTTTAATAGAATTTTTATTTTAAATAAATTTTAGAAATCATAAAATGAAGATACCGGCAACAAATCTACGAAGGTAGGTAAGACAGTGTATTTTTGTAGAGCATAGGCTTATCGTCACTAACACCGTGACATTCTACTATATGGTAGAGTTTCGCAGTGACTCGCCCGGGTTGGTGACACCGCCTTGCCTATTCCAGAACGTCAGTGTTTGCCTTTGACGTGTTCCGGTTCAAAGAGAAATGTAGCCAATAAATTAAAAAAAAACTACAATACTTTAGTGAAAATCACCGCGTTGCTATGAAAATTCCAAAAACATTATTTTGGTTTTTTTCCTAATAAAATTATGACTTCTATTCTATTTAATAATTATCATATGCATAATGAATATTTTTATAGATAATGTGCGAAAATACATAAAAGCTAATAAATATTATTAGATCTATAATATATAATAAATAATAGTATTAGATCCGATTAATGGATGCGGTCAAATACATTTAACAATAAATATATGTCAGACTTATGATAAATTCAACCCTTACATTTGAAATTTAGATTAAAATAATTGCAAATTTGCAAAAAATTTCTAGTCTCCCAACTTTGTAACGAAAGTTATAAATAATCTACGGCTACGAAGGACGGCCTACGCTACCACAACGCTACGCTTGGAATTTTCGTAGATGAAAGTTGCAAGCCTCAAAGTTGAATTTTCCGTAGTGACGTAACAACTAAGCTACGAAAGTACCAAGCTATCATAAATTACCAGGAAAAGATCGATGCTACAACACTAAATAGCAAAACACCGACGACGCCCCGCGTATGCTAGTGTAGTAAGCTAGGGCAGCATAATAGTGAATAGATGTGAATAGTTTCTATAACTATCAGAAGGGTTGGAAACAGTGAGGGTGGCAGTGGGTTGGACGCTATAATATAATAATATTATATTCACATCTAAAGTATATGTGTATAGCAGTTGCAGTGGTTACAATAAATAAGGATGTTAACATTTGTATATTATGAATTAAAAATGAAAATTGGAATATATACTTTCGTTATAAAATGTATACTTTCGTTTGTCTAAATTGCAACGTATTCGTTTAAATATCTTAAAAACTTTAGTTTCGGTAAATACATGTTAATTTTTTGTTTAGATGTAAATTAGGATACCGCTATTTTAAAAAACGGAACACGATAGTAGCAAACACAGATGTAATAAAGGCAAATCAAAATAGGTACTAACATATTAATAAGACGTGAATTATTAATACATTAATACGTGAAACAAAAACTTTGGACCCCTTTATACGAAAATTGCTCAGATGGAGGACGAAATTTAGCAGGCTTATAGCTAATGTGTGGAAAAAGTGCAACACGCTTATGTTTTCCAATAATAATGCTTATAAAGTGCAATAAATTAATAAATAAAACATTACACATACTACCACACACTTGACAAAAACACAAACAAAAATATTGATAACAATAAAATATCACAGGTGGCGCACAAACTATATTCATAATGTTTAAAACAAAATAATTGGTCTTGATAAATGAAGATGGCGTTCTAATCAAAAAGATATTAAAATTTATTATGATCGAATTTCGACCACTTCACGACCACTAATCTAATTAAACCTTTGTGAAACTTTAATATGTAAATTACAGTAAAAGTAACACTTTTTGTAAAAAGCGTAATTCTGTAAATTGTGAGTCGCGTAAAATGAGACGCGTATGTTACGCAAGCCTCCACTATAGGGATTGCTGAGCGGGCACCGCTTGCGACACCAAGTCACGGCACGAGCCACGAGAGCTGAGTCGGCACAGCGGGCTACGTCAGAACCGCGGCTTCGTATTATTTCATTAGTTTAGATAGATTACTTTTGCTTCCACCATTGAACAATTGTGACCTTTAGTGTAGATTAGGTTTAGCAATTATAATATTGTAATTTTTCTTTTTATTAAATAATTTAAAATAAATTGATTTTTTTTGGAGTCTTCGCTGCGACCACGCTTAATTGGCGCAGTCGGTAGGATAGTCAAAGATTAGGGATCTAAAATCGACCCGCGTTAATAATCAACGACTATTCCTGAACTTACGCGTGGAATAGCGAAGAGGATTCAAAACTTAGACTCCAACCAAATTAAATCAATACCAAGGATACCAGATGATTGGGTGAGTGCTTGGAATCTTTCTTAGTCCACATTCCTATCATTTTTCCTAGTCTTAAACCATTTTTTTTTAAACTTTTATACAATTTTTATTGGAAATTTTTTTTACTGTGTGTTTCTATTTTACTGGGTGTGTAATTCATATTATAATTTCATAGTGTTTTATTAATTGTTAGTGTAAATTTTTAG
>NJDD01003076.1:9830-20217 GCA_002245505.1 Calephelis nemesis
CATGACGTTATGGCGGCAGGAATAGGTAAGGCGGTGGTACCAGTCCGGGCGAGTCGCTGCGAAACTCTACCACCTAGTTCTAAGCTGCCTCCTCATCAATTTTTAATAAAATCTGTTCAGCCCTTCTTAAGCTATGAATAGTACAACTAACACGACTTTCCTTCATATTTTACAGATTGAGAGAAGGTATTAAATGTTTGACGGATGTCACAAAATACACCTCTTGTCTCCCAAGTTTTATTGTATAGGCCTAATAGTTTGGAAATAAAGTCGTATTTTTATTTTTTTATTTTTTTAGCACTTGCCCTGTGCGTGGGATAAATTTCTATAAATTTTAAAGAAAGAAAAAATTTCGCCCCAGCTTCTAGCTCAATTGGTTAGAGCATTCGTCGGCTTGAGGCGAAAGGTTACAGGTTCAAATCCTGTCTGGGGCGAAATTTTTTCTTTCTTTAAAATTTATGGAAATAAAGTAACTGTGAAATACGGACGGACAGACGGACATGTCAAATTTTATAAGATTTTATTATACATTATTCGTTTGGAGTGTTAGGTTTTTTTGCGTAACAGCAGTAACAGTGGCCAGGATTAGCAAAGACGGTAGTATCAATTCAGGCAAGTCGGTGTAAAAGTCTATTACCTAGTCGTGGTCGCGGTGTTACGGTCCGGCGATGGACTTGACTTCTTGAAGTCCTAGATTCGATTCCCGTGGCAGGAAACAAAAAAAATTAGAAAACGTATATCTTCTATTCTTTCTATTCTGGATCAGAATACGTCAATGGCAAGCGCTGAAGTTATAGCGGCAGGAATAGGTAAGGCAGTGGTACCGATCCTGGTGAAACTCTACAACCTAATTGCTGATTTCTTGTTCTGTGCTGGAGGATATTGTAGACGACAGACCAGTACCGTTCCGTGAAAACGCCGCCATAAGTAGTAGTGCCTATAGGGTTGTCACCTACTGTCGCTTACCATCAGAAAAGCGTCCAGCTTTTGAGCGCTTGGGGCATGATCTTCGGACGGAAAGTGATTACTTGCCTCTTGCTGAGCTAAACTTAAATGTCGCTTCCCAGCTCCGTTTAGCAGAAAAAGAAAAAGATAAAAAAGAAAGCCTCATTACACGTGTTTGTCGGTCACGACCTCATATCGTCTTACAATTATCCGTGATCTGAGTCTTTTTTTAATTTCCTGCCCCAGGGACGTAATATACTGTTATTACAGGAACTTCACGAGAATTACTATAACTTTCAAGTATCTACTTTCTTTTTAACATATCAAAATAACGGGTTATTCGAAAAAGCAGCACCAACCTTGAGTCTACATCGTACTAAATAATTATTTTTCGAGACTAATGCCTGAAGGAACATTGGGTTGATTGTTGTTTTTTATTGTAAACTCTACAAGGACAAAGTAATTAAAAACACTAGACACAAAAATGTAATTTAAATTTTGTCAAATTTTCTTAACTTCTTTGAAAATTAGAATACTAATATAATAAACTGAACGTCTACGTCTAATAATCTTTCATCTCATCTCTTGAATATTTTTTTTCCTATGTAAAACATATGTCAGAATAAGCGATTAAACATCTTTAATGTCTACTGGCAGGACGTTTTTTCTTTACTGTTGGGAAAGAAAGAGATAGACAACGGGTCGTGGTGACGGCAACGTGATGGGTTAATCTCCAATAGTGAGGTAGTTACCTGACTTTTTGGGAATTTCACCCAGTTTTAAATTTGCATTATGTCCTCCCTGTACGATAGCAAACCCACGCAATATTAATGATTAAATAATATTTGCAACAACTAAAAAAAATTGAATAACAAGCAAAAATAAAAACAAAAATATTCTTTACTCTGCATCAAACATAGCTTTTACAAAAATGTGAATTTAAAATAACTGAAAACATGAAATAAGACCACTGCATTGGTAAATACATGTTATCTTACAACACCTAGTAACAAGAAGCTTTCCCAGCTTCCTGTAACAGAGAATATAATGAAATTAATAAGCGTGTATGAGACGCGAGTGCACAAAGAGACTGCAAATTAGAGCCCAGTAAACAATATTGAGCGCACGGGGCAAGTAATTATATGAAATATCGTTCATACAGTGTCATCGGAAATAGAATTTCCTGCATACATCAAAGCGATATCTCAGTATTCTCTTTTCATTTCGCTACAGATTTTCGTAGTATATAAATAACATAAGATCCAAATTAGAAATTACTTCATTCATCTCTTTTATGGATGAAAAATGTTTTTGTTTATATTAGAGATCAGCGAAAAAGCACGAGGCCTTCCTGATGGTAAAAGATAATCGTGGCGTACAGACACCATAAATATTACAGGTGCGTCGCCGTGTTGAGGCCTATTGTGCACATCTACCGGCTACCCTACACTACAGACCGGAACACGACAGATTTATAACAGTAGCAGGAAAATGTAAGATAATGAATCATAACCCGAACAAGTTGGTGCACAGCACTATACCACCAGTCTCGCCTGTTACAAGTTGCCCGTCTCTTCTTTTATTAGAAGCATATGGTCTATTCTACTCAGCGGACCAGGACAAACACGGGGAATATTCAATTACTTTCTCCCTCTCTCCATAGATTCTATACTTCTTATCGTCGGAGCTTGGTGGAATTCCATTCTTGATGTAATTTATTTAAAAACACTTGTACTTTCCACAATATACACAATATATATATATATATATATTGTGGAAAGTACAAGTGTTTTTAAATAAATTACATCCCTCTCTCCAGTCGATTCCCTCACTGCTGTGACTCCTTTTGACCCTGTCTACCAGCTGCTTCCATCGGTTGCGTTCCGTCGCTTGGTGGAGCGCTGACGGGCATCTCTAGCTGTTTGGATATTTGGTCCGACCACCGATTGGGACTTCGTCCTCTAGGTCTTTTCCCCTCCACCTTGCCTGTCACTATCAGGCGCTCTAAATTGTTGGTATCCCTGCGTGCAACGTGGCCGAAGTACTGCATTATGCGTTGCAGGCAGGTCGCAGACAGACGCTGTGTATTCTCTTACTTTTTCAATTACTTTAAACATTACTAATTACATAACGAACATAAAATGTTGTGTAACAATGTACCTAGATCGGGTTATGTTGTATACTAAATTATATAGATGTGGCTATGCTAAATTTATTTAATGTAAGCCGTTGTCTAAATATGATTATTTAAAAAAATACTCTTTTAATCTTGCATTATAGCTTGCTAATAAAAATTAAAACAGGTCCTTGTCTAAACTCATTTAAAATAGACAAAGAATGAGTAACCTGTTTTGAAGTCCTAATAAACTTATAAATAAATATATGAGACTAGCTCGCTCGTTGCCCGCGTGGTTAATGGTCCCACAGGATCATCCTTTCGAAATTAAAACTATCTTATGTGTTAATCCAAGTTACCCTATATGTGCGGGCCAAAATTTCAAGAACATCAGTTTAGCAGTTTTTGCGTGTACGAGCAACAAACAAACATACAAATTTTCGTATTTAAGGATGATAATTGCAACCACTAATAAGTTTTGTATGAATTAATTTTAAAGTAAGTTAATGCTAATCTGTAGTTTAAATAGTTCAACCAAGATAATCAGCCACTCGATCGCGATGTTTGTAACTAATTTTTATACAAATGGGGACATGTTATTAGGCTGGACTTCCATACTTTCTTATGTAAGAGCCTTCCCAGTCTTTTCATTTCTTAAACAAATGGATGAAGACAGTTTTTAATCGGATCTTGTACTAGATATCGTAATATTCTCATTCACTTGAACCAGCTCTACCACAGATTTTCAAAATAAATGTAACGTTCCGAGGAAATTCAGTAGAATTTCACATTGCGTCGTGAGTAAACTTCGAAATTGTGATTCTAGAGTTAAGTCAGCTTATTGTCAATACGTTATTTCAATATGGGATCAGGTCCGTGTGAAAATGACTTCCAATTCTATCTAACCAATTTAAACATTTAAACAAAAAATATATTTGGATCCAGTAGAATACTAATATTATTACAAATTTCATACCGTCGTTTAGACATGCTTAGACAAGAGAAGTAGAAAATTCCAATAAAATGTTTTATTTTGATAGTATTTTTTTATTAATTAAAAAATACTTGTTATGTGGAAAGGTTTATAGTGTAAAGGTACTTCTGTAACTTATCAATTGGTTTAAGCACCGTATAAAAATATTTTTCTCATTTAGTTTATTACAAGTTTTAATTTAACATTTGATATATATGTAGATATGTTTATCCGGGTGGAATCTTGCCAATTAAATTTGATCCACTTCCCGACTGAGCTGACATTTTGTGAGCATTACAAGTGAACCAGATGATAATGCCTCCGCCTTATTTATTCCTGCCACCATAACATACAATGCTTATCCGTATTCCGGTTTGGAGGGTAAGGTAGCCGGTAAACTTACTTTTTTTCGAGTTCTAACATCCTGGCCTGAGGTTGGCAACGCACCATTACCGCCATTAGTGTATCTAGGCGGCATTAACTTCTTACTATCAGGAAATCCGTCTGTTTGTTTGCTTCCATTACCATGAAAAAAACATGATGCTAATCTGGTGTTGGAACTAGAAGGTAGCCATAGGAACTCTTAAAATTCTCAATATTGCTATCGTGGTTGGGCTTATTTGATATGTTTTTAATAATATTTTTAATGTCCATTGTTGGGGAAAAGCTTGTGACGCTGTATTTATTACGTTTGTCAGTAAAACCTGCAAGGAGAAAGGTGTATAGTAAGATCGTCGTATTGGTGCTACATCGTTGCTAATAAATAAATTCGAATACTAAACATAAAAAATGTTTATAATTAAAAACCCAAACGGTTATCATAACACACAGGGTGCCACAGTAGATCCTTAGGAAGCCAGAGCGTGGTGGCTATACGCACTGTTTAGCTTCCATAAAGAGGCGACACGAGGATCGGACACATGGTGGTGGGCCACTAGGCCCGCGTGGGCGGCAGTAAGGCCTGTCGAGGAAGGGAGTGGGTTTTCATCTTGCCCACCCGAGATCATGATGGGGTCCGAGATCCAGCACCGCCGGTTCAGTGAATGTGTGCGGAAGCGTTCCTGAAGTTCCAGTGCCGTGCAAAGTGGTGGACATCATGTAGTTTTAGTCGGTAGTAGTACGACATTACCCATCACTTCCCCTGAAAATGGCTGGTATCCCCATGGAAAAAGGAACTCTCAACACTTAAAAAAGGCATAGGCATAGGCTACACTAAGCTTTACTATTGGATGTGAATTCTTATTGCAATTAGGTATTTTTTAAGGTTTCCTAAAGGTCTACTGGGGAACCACGTACGAGCGTTTAGACTACAAACATACAGAACAAAGCACAATTGTTTTTTTTACCATTTTGGCTACGGAACCCTCAAACGTGCATTTATATTAAATTCAATGAAAACAAGAAAATCGTAGAGAAAGATCCCGAATTTTATACGTACGGTTCGGGATACGACAAACAACTTAAAAAACATAAAAGCAGCTTCCATAAAGTATAACAACATGAATCGACAAGCACTTTCAACAATGCGTAGAGCGTGCCCGCGCATGAGGCTCGCGGATTTGAGCCGTCTGAAATACCCCAATCCTCGAGCAAACGTTTGCCCGAGGACGAAAGAATACCCTGTTTTATTTGTTTGATACGTGGGTGCTTGCATAACTATAAACATACTACGGAAATTGATTGAAAACCGTTTAAGTATATAAATACTGATCGTTTTTATTGCAGTGTTGTGAAAGGGTGGTGATATTTTTTAAAGTTTTCGGTATTACGTATGTATTCGTCTTAAAATATTTACTATAATTACTGTATTTGTAAAAAAGCTAGTGAAGACCTGAGTGTTTTTGCAATATGTTTTAACATATTTCGCATAGGTATATATAATTTTCATTTAATTTAATGCCACCAAATATTTTTTATTGTGGAATAAAAGGTTGTAACACTGAACAGGGATGAAATAAACAAACTTTTTACTAACATAATAGTGCACAGTGCCTTTGTTTTTTGTAAATAAACAAATGAAGTAATAAGGTTTTATAAAATGACTTTATTACATACCTATATTAAAACTGTAGAATATTTTGTACATTAAATATTAAAAAAAAAGTATCTTCAAGCCCATATCCCCGAAGAATTAGGCAGAGGCACAACCAGGGCACCCACGACTAGCCGAAGATACTAAGTCCCATAATGTGATAGGTTGCAAGCCTATCGCCAACCGGGCACGTTTCCAATCCCGACCAACATTTTTTTTTATTAGAAAATTGTAAAAATCCAATTTTCTTTATCGCCTCTGTGGTCGAGCGGTCCGGGTGTTGGACTTGACTGCATGAGGTCTCGTGTTCGAATCGGCCAACAAAAAGAAAATTGGATTTTTACATTAAATATGTAAACGACTAAAACTAGGCAACAGGACACAATTCTGCATTTTTAGATTTTTGTCTGTCTCTCTGATTGGATCCTCACCATTAATTATCACCATCTATTCTAGTAAATTAGAAAAAAAGATAATAACTTAGACAAAAACAACGTTGTATCGAACAGACGTCAATGTTGGTGAGACTGTAATACTCGTAAATAGAAAACTAAAAAAACATCCTGTCTGAAATTGGTCTTGTAACTATAGCTTAAATAAATAAATCCGCAATATTGAAAACAAACAAACAACTACTAATCCCTGATCCAAATCTACGTGAATGCAGCTTTATTTTTCTGGTTTTATGCTTTGAATTATTGCAATGGTACGTTTTTATTCGACGTTCCTAAAAGCTATCATATTTATCTCATACAATACGTTAAATATACCAGGATTAGGAAATATTGGAGGAAAATCCACGGTACATGAGGGCACGATGTTTACGTTTACCTCCCGAACGTTCGAAGGTAAACATTTAATATCAGCTGCAGGCGATATGATCACTATCGACGAAACAGATATGACGTGTAGAAACATGCTGTAAATCGTATGATCTTGGGGGGCAGCTGTGTTATTTTATCCCTGATTTATTGCTTTGGCATAATAACTTTAACTTCCCCACCTTGGGTTTAATTCAGTAATGTTAGGCTTTGTTATTCTTTAGCGGCGGCATATTTCTAGTGAATTGAATTATGTTACACTAGCTGCGCCCCGCGGTTTCACCCGCGTAAGTCCCAATCCCGCTGGAACTCCGGGATAAAAAGTAGCCTATATGTTATTCTGGGTATTCAGCTACCTACATACCAAATTTCATCGTAATCGGCTTTGTAGTTTTTGCGTGAAAGAGTAACAAACATCCATACATCCATACATACAAACTTTCGCATTTATAATATTAATAGGATTTTAATTTTAGTATTTTTTACAGCAGAAGAAACAAACAAACGGAAGTTTTGTTGGTGGTAACAAATAAATGTTCGCTTAAGGAGACATCAAAACTAGCTTTTTCAGAAGTATTTTCGTACAAGAGTCTATTTGACAGTGTGAAAAAGTATTAGTTAAAGTATTAGTTACTGTTAACAGCATAAATTATTACTGCAAAAATGTCATTTAATAAGGTAAGTTAAAAATAATAACTGACGTTAAACGTTTAGCGTTAAACGTTTGTTGTGTGACACAAAACACTCTTGATTGGTTACTACTCGACCAACTAATGAAGACGCAAGAATCGGTACTTCTAGTTCTAAGTGTAATGTAACATCACGCATCACTTTTGTAACGTAATATTACACGGAAACATTACTCATTAATCATTATATCTGTGATTCGCAACTTGCGGAGTAATGCAATCTGCGTATAACACAAATTTATCGAATAATATCTAGTTGCGGCACACCGTTGCTTAGTGTGGCTATCGAGTAGTGCGGCTAGTTTGTTGGAATATTTTTAAACTACCTGCTCCCCGCGGTTTCACCCGCGTAAGTCCCAATCCCGCTGGAACTCCGGGATAAAAAGTAGCCTATATGTTATTCTGGGTATTCAGCTACCTACATACCAAATTTCATCGTAATCGGCTTTGTAGTTTTTGCGTGAAAGAGTAACAAACATCCATACATCCATACATACAAACTTTCGCATTTATAATATTAATAGGAAATTTTAATTTTAGTCATTTTTACAGCAGAAGAAACAGAAGTTTTGTTGGTGGTAACAAATAAATGTTCTCTTACGGGGACATCAAAACTAGCCTTTTCAGAAGTATTTTCGTACAAGAGTCTATTTGACAGTGTGAAAAAGTATTAGTTAAAGTATTAGTTACTGTTAACAGCATAAATTATTACTGCAAAAATGTTATTTAATAAGGTAAGTTAAAAATAATAACTGACGTTAAACGTTTGTTACGTGACACAAAACACTCTTGATTGGTCTACTCCACCAACAAATGAAGACGCTAAAATCAGTACTTCTAATTCTAATTGTAATGTAACATCACGCATCTCTTTTGTAACGTAATATTACACGGAAACATTACTCATTAATCATTATATCTGTGATTCGCAACTTGCGGAGTATTGCAATCTGCGTATAGCACAAATTTATCAAATGACTAGCTGCGCCCCGCGGTTTCACCCACGTAAGTCCCAATCCCGCGGGAACTCCGGGATAAAAAGTAGCCTATATGTTATTCTGGGTCTTCAGCTACCTACATACCAAATTTCATCATAATCGGCTTTGTAGTTTTTGCGTGAAAGAGTAACAAACATCCATACATCCATTCATACAAACTTTCACATTTATAATATTAATAGGATTTCAAACGTATGACTACCACAATTCAGTTCATATTTGTAAGTATATTTTCTTATCTAAATTATTCGGTTATGAGTTTTTATCTGTTTCGAGTGTTAATATTAAACGCTTCTCACCTTACTGATGATGTCTAGAAATTAGATTTAAACATTAAGACTAATAATAATAAACTGAAAAATTATAAATCGCAGCGACTTTTGTGTCATTTTTTAAGTTCCCCAATGCACTATTTTAGAACCTTTACTATTTTTGTTGTATGTAAATGACCTACCTTTACCTACAACTAATAATCGTTTGATCCTATTTGCTGTTGAAATTTCAATAAACTCTTCGATATTTATATAATAACTAATCAAGTGTAGCTGTTTTTCTGATTATGAACTTTATATTAGCATTGGTAATTGAATGGTTAAACAGGAATATTTATGTATCAACATAAACAAACCCAATTTTTTACATTTAATCCTATATAATCAAATACTGAAAAAAAAAGTATCTTCACGCCCATATCCCGAAGGGGTAGGCAGAGGCACAACCAGGCCACACAACGACTAGCCGAAGATACTAAGTCCCACAATGTGATAGGTGGCAAGCCTATGGCCAACCGGGCACGTTTCCAATCCCGACCAACATTTTTTTTTTAATTACAACATTCTTTTTGTTGGCCGACCCGGGATTCGAACCCGAGACCTCATGCAGTCAAGTCCAACACCCGGACCGCTCGACCACAGAGGCGACATATAAATACTGAATAAATTGTAAAATTTAAAAATGTAGTAATCAAAGAAATTAACTTTTGAAAAAATGTATTAACTATTGAAAAAATGTACATCAATACATTCAGCGTTGTCAGCCTACCACGCATATTATGTAGCATCAGTGTTTAGATATAGTCTTGTTATATGGAGAAACAACAGAATAACAAATCCCCGTCCCCAGAACAGAATAACAAATAATTGTCCCAGTGTTGGTCCGGGCTCCTTTGTCCATCTGCCTTTCTTGGCAGGCAGCTCGTAAAAGGCGAGCAAAGGCTTATCGTCGCTAACACCGTGACATCTGACTAGGTGGTAGAGTTTCGCAGCGACTCGCCCGGATTGGTACCACCGCCTTACCTATTCCTGCCGCCATAACGTCATGACGTATTCCGGTCCGGAGGGTAAGGTAGCCGGTTAACTTACTTTTGCTCGAGGCCTAACATCCTGACCTCAGGTTGGCAACGCATCATTAACATCTTTGGTGTCTCTAGGCGGCGTGAATTTCTTACCATCAGGAAATCCGCCTGCTTGTTTGCCTTCCTATAACATAAAAAAAAAATACGGCTTTCGATATGTCGACCAAATGTAATAGGGTCATTAGTGACCTCGCTTCATTAAAATTATGAAAATCATACATACATACATACATACATATCTTCACGCCAAGTCCCTTACGGGGTAGGCAGAGAGTATCGAGTGCCAGACCTCACGATCCTGACAAACCTGTCTTGCTTCCTTCACATTCATTACCCTTTTCATACAAACACGCCGGTTTCGGAGACTCTTGACACCACCCTCGGATAATATTCGATTGATCTGATCGTGAAATATGAAAATCATTTTGTTCTATTTATATGTATTAACACTTCCTTTGA
>NJDD01003076.1:20636-43133 GCA_002245505.1 Calephelis nemesis
CAAGGGAAGGTTTAAAAGATAAGAAAAAGGAAAAAAACTTGCGAGAAAACTAAGAAAAACAACATTTTACTTTGTCCCATACAAACTGAACGGGTGGAACGAAGTTCGCCGGGAGAGCTAGTACTATATAAATGTCTGTTGTAAGGAGTGGTTTAGAGGCGTATTTGAACCTGCCATCACAAAATCATCCTACTAGATATCTACCTATATTAAACAAAAAAGAAGCAAAATAAGGATAACATTTTGCAAACACATTAACGATAAGATCCCTTTAACCTTAACTTTATGAATTTAACAAATATTTGCAAATATTCTGTTCTGTAATAACGCATCACGAAAGACAAATCGTTTCACATTTTTACTGTAGAAATAAATGGTAGCAGGTAACTTCATTTCACACAATGTAACTACAATGAAGCCTTAAACCGTAAGCGATGTAAATCGCACACAATTACTCAACAAACTTACTTATCATGTACGCTGTACGGGTTTCGTTATTGCTATGCCGCGAGCTTAATTGAACAGGATAGCAAATTATACAAACTTTCACGCTAACATTAATGTGAACGGACATTTTGAAATCGTCCCCTAGTCTAGTCAATATTTATAGAGGCTCCATCAATTAACGATGTTTAGTGAAGCTTGAAATCGGGATCAGATATTGTTGTTCGATCTTAATCTTGACTTTATCCGCCGTATTTTAAACAATGTGAATATTGATTTAGAAATTAATAGTTAACCTACATTTAAATGCCATTTGCACGTTCTGAGGTTAAATATTTTACTATGAGTTCTTCTATCTTTTTATCTTTTAACTAAGGCTTAATAAAATTGATAGAAGAAGTCATTACTTTGTGGAAACCCATAATTAAATCTAAATAAAATTATTTAATTTGCAATTTTCCGCCACAAAATGTTTATTGTGGCGTAATAAAAAGGGCAATATAGTGCGCTAAGAATGAATTGGACTTACCCAAGCTTAGCTTATTTGGGAATTTTAGCTTAGGAAGCTAAACTTCCCAAATATATCCAGCTCCACACAATACACACCACTAAACTGGTTTATTAGCACGTACAATACACACTCATAGAAACTCAACGTACCAACGTTTCGCTTCGTAACCGAAGAATCATCAAGAGAATTCAACTGCACTCCACAAAGGCCAAGCAGATAAGGCTAAATCACTTATTGTTCGACAGTTTCATTAATAATTAAATTTAAATAAGAAACGTATCAGTGGCTCGTTGACTATACTAGATATTATAATAATAATATAATTTAGAATATACAAATTATATTTTTCTTATTATATATATCAAAAAGCAGGCACCTAAATTTATGAGCAAGTTGTCAATAATAGAAGAATAAGAAAAATATCTTCACACCCATTTCCCCTAACAATTAGGCAAAGGCATAACCAGAGCACCCACTACTGACTGAAGACAATAAGTCCCATCGCGTGATTGGTGGCAAGCCTTCCGTCAATCGGGCACATGTCCGATCCCAAACAATGTAATCTTTATTAGGAAATCGAAAATATACATTTTTTTTTTATTGCCAGACCCGGGGAAAAAACCGGCAACCTCAAAAAGTCAAGTCAGACACAGGACCGCTAAACCACACAGGCGATTAAAGTGAGAAAGGTAGATGTCTGAAAATGGTAAATACATGTTGCTTTCTGTATTTGCCATTTTGTGATTATTTTTGTAAATGAGTCCAACATTTTTTTATATATTTTTATAAACATTTTAAAAAAGGTAATAAGCTCACGAATTGCTGGTCGGTAAGAAATGCATGGTAAGCCGACAGTTACCAAATATATTAAACGAAAGCCAATCTGTATTAAGCAAAGTTAATTAAGTTTAGTTTAATAACTACCCTCAAACCAGAAAACCTTCAATAGAAAGCTCTGTCTTCATGGTAGCAGTATTACAAAAGACAATAACTCCGATCTGGGGGAGCTATTTGCGGAACTTACTAGCTTGTGAATATATTTGTTTATTTTATGCTTAAATATCATTAGTGTAACACATCGTATTTGGAAAAGTCACTATAAACCTATAAACCAAAGATTGTTTTTGTTTATTCATCGCCATAGGTTTAAATAAACGTCTATAAATAACAAAACATTATTCCATTGTATAGAGTCGATAGATTCATTGCTGAACTAATGATCTTTACTTAGACGTTTATTTCGCCAATCCAAACGGTTAAGTTGCGACTTTGGACACAAATTGAGATTAACTGCTAATCGATATTAATGTCTCGTATAAGACACAAACGTTGTCGCCAGGTTTGTAGCGTTCGGTGTTTTTAAATTCAGCTTTCGTCTTAAATTGATTTTATTTGGACGTCTGCTGCTTTTATTTATATAAATGTTGTGACATAAATTTCTAAACAAAATGTATAAAGAAATATCTTCATACTTCATCTATGTTACTTGTTTAAAATTAATGTAAAAATATTCATTAAATTTATGAAAAAAAAATATTGGTACATTTCTGTCTGTTTGTTACCAAATTATGATATCATTAAAATACCTATGTTTGTATTTCATTTATGCTATTAAATTAAACATAGCTCCGATTATTATTTGTACTTTCTTGTTGGAGTCTAGTTAGATTATCAGTAATTCAAATAAGTCGTACTTAAAATCTCATCAAAATCGGTCGTTGCGCACCAAAACGTACCAAAATATAGAATATGTTGACTTGTATAAATATGTATAACGTCATATCAAATATATGTAACAATATGACAACCCATTCAATGACAATAAAAACGGCGTGAATTTATGGAGCATAGTTTGTACTAATTCAAAAAGTGTCGAGAATGAGTCTTCTTACATTTTTTTTATATCAGGGTCCAATTCTGCTCATTGCGTATTTTAAAACACGCATTAAGAAACTTCGTCCATTAAAAAAAATCTTTCTTCTGGTATTACAATTATTTGTAAAGCCAGAAACAGAATCGGTTGTAAAATTTTGTACTAAATGTTTAGCGTTCAGTTTCTTTAATTACACTTATTATAAGCTTCATACAAGTGGAGATTTTGTTAGTTTTTGTTATACCTACATATAAAAGCCAAATTAAAATCCTACAATTGTAAATGTACATTAAGCCTATAGCAAAACCTATAGGTATATGCAATGTAGCTAAGAACCATTACTGATGTTATAGTCAGCTTTCGAAATGGGTCTATCCGTTCTAAAGTTATGATGCCACAGACAGACCGACACACATAGATACGTCAAACTTTCAATACCGCTTTTTTTTTGTCAAGGATTAACAAGTTTTACAAATATATTTAATCAAGATGCAAAAAGTTGTACCCTGCGTTAATTCACGGAATTCCTGGCAATAATAAGTACAGTTATGTTTTTTTAAGCTATATTTATTTTTATTAAAATAATAGAAAGCATCTCAGTTTAGTTTCTCGTTTAAGGTATACTAAATTTAAGATTCCTTTTTTGCAAACCACCACATGCAAAACTACATGTAGCTAAGAACATCTTCGATTAAAATAAAACATCGGTCTATTCGTTTAGGAGTTTTACGCCACACACACACACACACTCAATATTAAGCTATTGCATAGCTTTTATCGCGGGCCTTGAGCGTGGAGAGATTCCGTAACGAAAATAGCCTAACACCTCCAACTCCAACCGGCACAGCGGTGATACTATTAAGTTTTGCCATCTATCGATGAATAGCTGAACTTTTAATGATTTTTTGATCACGCTTGTATCTTTAGTTTAGCAAATGGCCTCTAGATGGCATTGGTTGTATAGCCGTTACTGCGCATGCGTAATCCCTCTCTTCGCCCCGCAATCTAGTGACTCATGCCTGCTTATGCAATAGCTTTACCGCGGCAGTCTTCGAGTGCCACACGTCTTTTGTTTATTCTGGGAAATCGAAATTTAGACTACGGCTTGACAATCAGTCATTGTTGCAGTATTTTTTTTGTTTCGAAATATTTTTTACGTTGTCGTGTTACAGTTATAAAAGTAGAACTGGTAAACTTACGGAATCGTCTTAACAATCTAACCTTCAACTTTGTAATGGACAGTCGACATTGATGACAGATATTTCTTACAACAAAAGCTTTTTGCTGTTTTATATGAGAGGCCAGCAAACAAGTACAGCGCTCTTCTAATTTAAATAGGTGCAAGCTGTGATGATACCGGGGTAACATTACAGACTTGTACAATAAGCCGGAACAAGGCAGAGCCATTTTGGTGGCAGGAATAGGTAAAGAGATGGATGCCTACCCAGGTACAGTGTTCTACCAACACCAAAGCGCTTGTTCGCTTTCTAATGAAAAACAGCGTTTTCACCAAAAAACAATTCATTACAGTTTACAAAAAGTCGTGTCCTGTGTTTAGCGTTGGCTTTTCATTGAATCCAGTTCGGTTTGTCGCCTCGCCCGCGGCCGCTCGGAATGCGTACCCTATTTCCAATTTGCGTCTATCAATCAAGTGCAATCTCGCTGAGTGGATTACGTGCAAATGAAATTTGCATAGGCTCCCGCGCCACTCCACACGACATTTGTATCGAATATTTACGCGTCTTGTTTGTTATAGCCGTTGAAATGACACCTAGCGTGCACTTACTACATACTATTTTTAAGCATCACACTTTTAACGTTTTTATTAGGTCCTCGTCGCTGCCGGTAACTTCGATTAGCTTTTTAATTTTTGCAGATTTTCCACCAGTTTTAATTGATTAAGTTTCCTCCAGTGGGCAGTTCTGATAACTTTTACAATATTTTGTTGCAGTAATGTTGAATTTTGAGATCCTCATTTCGGATTTCTCAAGCTAAACTCATTATATAGTAACTTTTTTTGCAAAGTTTCAGTATTTACAGGTTTCAGATTATTTTCGTCTTTTTAAAATTTATTATGATATTTACTTACAAAATATTATCAAATACAAAACATAAAGAGTACCTACCTACTTAAGATGAAACTGTTGATCTAGAAATTTTCATAAAATTAATTTCGTAATAAAGAATTGAAATTGCATAATTATAAGTATTTATAGTTTGTTTTTTTAAACTTTTAGATTAGGTACCAGCTGAAATAAGACATTGTATATTAATAATAATAATACTAATCGATCTTCTGGAAAAAATAACTTCTAGAAAAAATTTAAAAGGGGCTCAAAGATGCTTTGTCTGATGTTTAATATACATCACTAAAAACTACACAAATGCCAAATTTCGTAACGATGGAGTGCAAAACTTAAATCTCTAAACACCTTTAGAAACTTTCAACTTTATAATACTAGAAAACAAAATGCAAAAAATTGTTAAAGTTTTGATTTACTTTCTTTCAAATAAAACCAATCAAAAATATTCCACCCTGAATCAAATAAATAAACATTTTCATAAATTAATACGCCCAGAGCTAACTAGTTTCCATATTTTCACATGAATACATACAAAATTCAGTATATGTTTTTTCTAATAATAATTCTGATGAGATGCGTATGAAACTATTTCAACGAACGAAGCTCGTTAATGATATTCAAACCAAAGCAAATATAACTTTCCGCAGAGCAAGCGAAAACAGATATCGCGCTTATTTCAACAAATAACGCGTTTACGCAACTAAACTAACTCGCATGCAAATTAAGAAAGTTAGTTAATAAAGGTTGACTGTGTTATCGCCGGTTTGCATGTTTGTACTTCAGACTTAAGTAGACTTAGGTAATATGTACACGACCCCACTCTCAGGCTGATTGGAGTCATTTTAATATCGATTATGATTGTTCTTTTAAACTTCATAATTATAATGTAAACTACGAATTAAAAACCTTTTAGAACGTATTCTTTTACTAAACGCCAGAAGCGAATCAGTTAAATCGTCAATGTTCGTGGACGATGGTAATCAACCACAGCTAGGAGCTAAAAAGTGATGGCTTAAAATAGTACTGTTTAAAAGTGCTGCTTGCCAATAATAATATCTGCTTAAGTGAATAGATAATTAAGTACATTTACGTCAATATCCCTAAAAAATAGTCAGAGGCACAACCAGGGCACCCACTAATATCCGAATTTACTACTTCATTCCGTAATGTACCACGTTACAAAACTGTCGCCAACGGGATACCTATTCAATGCTAGGCTGTTTTTATTAGATTTTTCTTTGAGTTGCCCGACTAGAAAATCTAAACTAGGACCTTATGTAGCCAACGCTTATACAAAATCACCAAACTACAGAAGCAATGGACTATCTATTTTAGTTTTGGTGTGTTAGTATTATTTGCAATACCGAAAATTTGACCAGCGTATTTTTCTTTCTTTTTTATATTTTTTGCAGGAACCACTTCAGAGGCAGGTAAAAAAAGTAGCTAAGATCGTCTTTGGAGTTAAGGTGGCAACTTGTAACATGAACCATACATTAAGATCAGCTTAAGCGCAGTAACATTTTGGACTTGCTTTTTATTACGAGTACATATCGACAGTTCGCAGACAAAAACTACTTTTCGTGCGTGAAAGCGACTTTGCTTGTCATTCTAACCAGATTATGTTTAAAGTTGAATCTTTAAATGGAATCTAAGACACTAACGAGTATATTAAAGTGCCCAATAATCAGAGTGAACAGAAATAAAAAAAAAACTGTGACTTAACGGTAATAGAGACAAAATACCGTTTCATAACTTTCATCGGAGACCGATAAATTTATCCGAGCTGAAAAATATAAAAATCTGATTTTAAAGCGTGCTCAGATACACGGAATAATAATTTCAGGAATAAAATAAATAGCATGCCGACCCTGCGAACTTCGTTCACTGGTACTCGATACCCTATGCCTACCAAGCTGAGGGACTTGGTGAAGATATGTATACAGAGTCACATCTAAAGCACCAGTCAAATTTTAAGAAACGATTCGGAATCGATACCACTATAGATTTATGACTGAAACAAAAAAGTCAGTTTACAATTTTTATCCGAGGCATAATACAAGAACGTAAGCTGGTTCCCACCGACCGCAGTTGTATTCGCAAGCTGGTAAAGTCATGACCCGCACTAGGTACGACGTAGCATGACAACAAGTAAAGCATTTTTGCGGACTGTTTTGAATTAATGTTTATGAAGTAAAATTTACAATTTGGCAATGACATTTAAAATGCATTACCTATTGAGCCTCATATTAAAATTTGCCGTTTTTTTTTCAAAGTAACGCTGTATACCTACTGTACTGTATGTATGTATGTATACAGCACAGTACAGTAGGTATGTATGTATGTATACAGCACAGTACAGTAGGTATACAGCGTTACTTTGAAAAAAAAACGGCAAATTTTAATATGAGGCTCAATAGGTAATGCATTTTAAATGTCATTGCCAAATTGTAATTTTGTATTTACTGTGTATTTAAGATGACCTAAGTATACTGTAGCAAGTTTTATTTCATATATATATTGTTTTATGATTCAAAGAACAAAATCTCGGCTTCAGGTTGGTAACGCACTATTTAATTTATTCGTATCTATTTCCTATCTCATTTATAACTGCAAGATAGACCTAGTGCGTTTATGTATTTATAAAGTTTAAGAGAATGTTATTAGCACGTGCGTACGAAAAATTCGGTGGACCGTTTAATGTGACGAAGCAGGTTTCAGCTTGGTCTAATTAAGATCAGTATGAGTTATAATTACCCCTTGTACTAATATATCCACTTTTAAGACAAAGTTTTATCGGATCATAATATTTTAAGATTGTTATCTTCTTCTGACGGCCCCTTCTGTCTATGCCCTCGTTTAAGCCCATAAATATTAATGTTTCACTTCTTCAAACGCAATTACACACTTCAATTTGCCACAGAAATTTCTAAAATGTACTTACTTTTGTCTCAATGTTAGCCTAAATGGTCTTGATTCTGGGTAGTTTTAATTTACTGAAATTGAGTTCATTTTATGACACAACGAACGGTTCGCCCGCCACCCTGGTGACCTCCCAAATACTCCATTATGATTTTAATTGAGCCACGCCGTGGATTTGACGCGAATATCCGACGAGGACAATTTACTCGATAATCGCCTTTTGCAAACGTGCAAAAAGCATTGACTGCGATGTCATCTGAAACTAATTCTGCTAATTTTAATGAAAAATTCTATAAAACTTATACAGATTCTGCACCTGTTGGTTGTGGTCTTTGCACACTACTGGTTATAGCAAGTAGACTGCATTATTTATCTTCAGCACATATCTTGTTTCTCTTTTAGATCTTTGAAGATGTAAACAAGCGATCTACCTACCCAGTAGCTCGTAAAAAGTGACTAATGTAGTTAAGTCCTAAATTGATCCAAATAGATGCGCTGGTTAGCCTCTTCTCTTGCTATTTCTGCATATCATGAATACCTTCAGATCTAGAGAAATATGAAGGAATATTTTGCAAGACAGCAGGGTAACCAGTGACAATACCAAGTTTCACAATCACTACCCTCGCCATGAATGCTGTCTTTTCTACAAATGTTTGGAAGAAATGCAAATTCGTGGGCACTATACTACTGTCAATTTCGTGATTATATGAAAACATACGTGTGTGTATTTTTAGCTTCGTTAAGGTTTATTTATTTGTTTCTTTCTTAGGCTTTTACCAGAAAATTCAGTGTTGTTTCTAAGGACTGAAAGTTAAATAAATAAACCGTTTTAGTCCACAATAAAAAAGAATTTCCTAAACTAAAAATCATAACCCTAGGGTTTTACTGTTTTCGGACAGAAAGAAAATAAAAGTCACACAAATATTTATCAAACGTAAAAACGCCTTCCAAATCTAATCACTATACATTGCAAACTAACGCCGGAAAGTTATCGCCATTTCTGTTGTCTCCAATGGACTAAAAAAGGTCGACGCAATAAAAATAAAGCGACTTTATACGGCTATTGTTCTAAGCAGTATGTTGCGAGCCGTTTGAGCCGGGCCGAGAGAGTACGGAATCAAACACCTGTCTTTCGGGGCCATGTTTAACCGCTGGAAATGGTATTTCTATGTCAATAATCGTTGCTGCATCTGCTATTTATTTTATGTTCTAAGGCACACTTGCACGTTCCTGGGTAAAGTTTAATATCGGGGTAAACTGTCAAAAGTTTATGGGATGAGTTCAATGTTAGAAGCTAACTTTGAGTTAAATATTTAACCCGGGAACTTGCAAGTGGGCCTAAGAAGAGTTTATTTTAATCTTTTAAAAATATTGTTCAATATGTTACTGTTATATTTCCTGCACACCAATTTAACAAAATGAATTCCGACACTAATGATTGAGTTTAGGAAATTTAGTGGATTGATACACACAGCACTCATAACCAACTTGATGCTATAAAGTAAAGCTTCTTCATACGATTCTAAGCAGTAAGTGTAAGCCAGATAAAGCGTAAGAAAACAAACATACCTAATCTTGTAACGGCCGCGTTTTGATTTTTTACGCTGTGTTTAAAAAAGTATTTAGTCGGAATAATATTTTTAAAACATATTTGGCGACTATTCTTTTAACATTCTGAAACGAACTCCGAAACAAAAGAGTTTTTTTCAATTCGATGGACTAGTGATATCAGAATTATTTAAAAATGAATGTTAAAATGTAACAAAGTTTGGGCCGAGATATCCAACAATAATTAGTGTCTAATGTATTAGACATTTTTGGGATAGGTTTTAAAAACGTTTTTGTGTCCTTAACATTTTTTACATGTTTATTTAACAGCGTACAACGGAAAGTTACTGGATTAATTTCGCTCATATTTTCTCTAACTTTTCTTTTTATACTTCTAGTTTTAATCAAAATCGTACCTCCTAAAAAGAAGAATAAGATTCAATTGAATATAACAATGATTGTAATAAATAGATTACAAGTGATCACAAAATAAAGCCCTAAATACATATACTTTACCTATAATTATACGTAAAGCAGTGAAAATGACGGTAAGTCCCCAGAACGGTGTAAGCAATACAATTTTGATTACAGCTTGATCAAAGGCAATTCTCTTGGCGCGTCACACAAACGGACCCAAGCAATTTACTACCGAATTATAAGTGTCGGATTTCATTTCACTCCTCGGTAAACATCAAAACTTGTTATTAAAACATAATTAGAGATAACAAGTAACAACGACCCTTGCCATTTGTTAACGATATCGTCTATTTATCGTTAATCTGTTTTTTTACGAAATCGTCATGAGACGCTGGAGTGGACTCGGCGATACCTGAATTAGAAATATCCTTTTTAAAAAGTCACTACAATAAGGCCAAAACAAATGTGTTTATAATCATGTGTCATAATTTTATAAAAGGTAGTTTTATGTATCTCAAATGGCAACACTACTCGACCCCGCCACTCTTTTGTGACAACTTCCGGAAGGGAATTGAGTGGTGGGGTTGAAACAGGGCTTGAAATATTGAGTCAGGAGCTCGGCCAGTTGTTCGGTAACCAGCGAGGCGATCAGTTGTGTAGTAGAATCTATGCTAGTTTGTCAATAAAAGTATAATAAAAGTATTTTACTGTACTGTTAATTGGAGTTTTTATTATACATGAGGCTGCGGTTCTTAGGTATTTTTTTTTGTAAGTTTTAAACTCCTTGACGCTGTTTAAGAAATGATTGAAACAAGCAAGGGAGACCAAATTGTAATCTATTCATAATCATACATTTCATCCAAAACTTCCAATTGAGTCAAAAAGCTAGACTCGCTTTGCATAATTCTGTGCTTATCCCAAGGTTATTGTATGGAAGCGAGAGTTGGGTATGTCAGAAAGATCATGAAAGTAGGATAAATGCGGTCGAAATGAGAGCACTACGGAAAATCTGTGGTGTAACGCTCGCTGACCGCATTCGTAACAGTGAGATCCGAGAAAGAGTGGGATTAAAAGAAAGTGTTGGTGTTAAAATGCGAAAGGGCATGCTCCGCTGGTTCGGTCATGTAGAAAGAATGACAGATGAAATATTGACAAAGCAGATATACAATGTGAATGTGGATGGATGTAGGTACCCGTGGAGACCAAGGCTGACATTTCACGATCAGATCAATCGGATATTATCCGAGGGTGGTGTCAAGAGTCTCCGAAACCGGCGTGTTTGTATGAAAAGGGTAATGAATGTGAAGGAAGCAAGACAGGTTTGTCAGGATCGTGAGGTGTGGCACTTGATACTCTCTGCCTACCACGTAAGGGACTTGGCGTGAAGATATGTATGTATGTATGTATGTATGTATCATCCAAAACAATTTAATTACATACATACACATATCTTCACGTCAAGTCTCTTATGGGGTAGGCATATAATATCGAGTGACAAATATCACGATCCTTGCAGACCTGCCTGGCTTCCTTTATATTTATAACACCTTTTCATACAAACACGTTTAGGAGACTCTGGACACCGGCCTCGGAAAAAGTTATTTTAAATAATAAGAAATAGCTTATTTATAAAACAATTTTGGTTGTGGATTTTAAGATTGAAATTCAGCTGCAGGGAGATGCTGCGGCAGTGTGTTATATCGTGCCGAGTTTATATCTAAACTGGCACAAAAATCAAGATTTTTTCAATAAAAAGTTAAAATCCGCTTTGTCGTACACCGCTCCGGCGTGCGGCGCAGTGTGATATCAGCCTTATATAAAACTTATTTCAAATTACCTTAAACATTGATAGTGGTGTTTAAAATATACAGAATAAAAAATCTTCATCTTCAATGGGTATTCTTCTTATAGTGTTGACACTTATTCGAACTTACCTGAAACAAAAAGAACAACATTAACAAAAAATCCAGTAAAATTTCAAACAATTTATGTGCTCTTGTTTAATAAAGTATATATTATTCAAAGTGGTAGTAGCAGTCTCCTCATGCATTGTGCAACCCACGACTTGTCCTAGTTATTAAGTCCACAATGTGATAGGTTGGGCAAGCCTATCGCCAACTGGGCTTACACAAAATCCCGGGAAACGTTGTATTTTTGGAAAAATAAAAAAAAGATTGTTTTTCGTTTTGTTGCCTGACCTGTAAATCAAACCCGGGACTTCAAGAAATCAAGTCCAATACCGGTACTACTAGACTATAGAGGCGATTTTACACAAAGAGTCTATTTGTGTCTAGAAAAATGTTCAAGTAGTCAGCCTGAGTTACTTAAAAAGTAAAATGTAGATACCAGTGAAATCCAATAACATTACTGATGATCACTCAGATACGCGGTACTGTATATATCTATATTATTATAGAGAGTAGAGCTTGAAAAATCTTCCTCGGTTACATTGGACTATAAGGAGAAGTAATGATTCATTTTATATGAGCTCAAAATCCACTTTCTTCCAACACATTAAGTGGTCTTCAAACTTAAAATTGTTTTTTTCCACATTAGTACATATTTTCAGAGACTTAATGACATCAAAAAATACAAACGTATTTATATTTCTGTAATTAATTAAATTTGCGGTCCAAATGTTGGACTTGACTTCTTGAGGTCCCGTTCGATTCCCGTATCGGGCAGCAAAATAAATAGAAAATGTACATTTTCTATTAAAAAACACGTTCGGAATTGGATGTGTGAACGGTTGGCGATAGGCTTGTCACCTATCACATTGTGGGACTCAGTATCTTCGGCTAGTCGTGGGTGTCCTGGTTGTGTCTGCCTGTCCCTTTGGGGATATGGGCTTGAAGATACTTATTTATTTAATAAAATTTGTTGTTTTCAAACAAAATATTCTCACTTTTCAGTAACATTTTTTTTATTGAAGAAGAGCATAAAACAAAATAGTAAATAATGAAAATTTTAGCAATAAATGGGATTCTATATCAATATTTCGCTGTTCTCTCTTTTCCCTGTGTTGGTCCGGGCTCCTTTGCAGAATAGACCATCTGCCTTTCTTGCCAGGCAGCTCGTAAAAGGCGAGCATAGGCTTATCATCACTAGCACCGTGACATCTGACTAGGTGGTAGAGTTTCGCAGCGAATCGCCCGGATTGGTACCACCGCCTTACCTATTCCTGCCGCCATAACGTCATGACGTGTTCCGGTTCGGAGGGTAAGGTAGCCGGTAAACTTACTTTTACTCGAGGCCTAACATCCTGACCTCAGGTTGGCAACGCACCATTACCATCTTTGGTGTCTCTAGGCGGCGTGAATTTCTTACCATCAGGAAATCCGTCTGCTTGTTTGCCTTCCTATAACATAAAAAAAAAAGAAGAGTCTGCAAAAGCAAACAAGTTTTTCGCCAAATTGAGAACATGCGTTATGAAGGGCTGTACGAGGTAGGAAATGGATTACTGGTTGCATTTGATAGTAAACATAATCTACGACTGCACAGCGTTGAAATAAAACCGTGGTCTCATCCTGAACATTGAGGGATCGAAAAAGTAGAAATCCTCATCTAAACTATAAAAGTCAGATTCAGAACTATTCCATACAGAATTTATGTAACGATGATCCTTATGAAACATACAAGTAACAGACAAGATTGTAGGTACAATAATCGCCTATCTCCTATAACTCCCCCATAAAACAATTTTACATAAAATCAGTACAGTATAATGAAACCTATGCCATGGATACAAGGTTCATTATTGTATCTTGTAGATTATGCAAAGTGAAACGGACATAAAGTACGGGTCAGTATACTTAGGATCCATGCTCACGGACGATTTCGTTCCACATCTTAAAAGGAATTTATCCAGGAACGTAAGCTGAAGGAAATTCAAATACTCCAACGATAAAAGCATTTCTGATCTCGATTTCTGTTGAGACCAATGAAATTTTATATTTTTGATACGTAGAGCCTTCGTGAAACGACGGATCGTTGATTTGTAAACATGATCACCGGATCACAGTTAATAACTTTTGAAACAAACACGAGGCTATTGGTCAGACAGTCAACTATAAAAATACAGATTCTATACTTCTTATCGTCGGAGCTTGGTGGAATTCCATTCTTGATGTAATTTATTTAGAAACACTTGTACTTTCCACAATATATTTTATTATTTTTTATTTTTATAATTTAGCCAACCGGTTTCGCTATACAAGCATCATCAGAGCTATATAACAACTTGTTATAAATAGTGTTTCCAAGTGTTTCTAAATAAATTACATATAAAAATACAATTACTAAAAATAATACTTATTTCGTTTGTAGTCTGAGTTACCTATTATTTTCTACTACTATTGAATCAGTGCTTACAATATGAGGACCATGACGCTCCAATGCATCATGGCAGCTGACCCAGCAAACTTTGTATCGCTTGACATTAACATCTACTACATAATATTTGATGTTGCGATATTATTGCAGTCTGTCGGATCCAATGTGAAACATTCCAAAATCAACAACTACTTATTATTAAAAAAATAACAAATAAAACATTTTCCAGGCGACCAAATTGTGAATCTAAACCATTCTCAAATTCACTAGAACAGACGCAATTTGTTGTCGACGCAGTCGTTTAGATGGAGTTAATTGACAAACACACGAACACAAAAAATATACGCTAAGACATAATTAAATAAATATTCTTGGAGCAATTACACGAATATAACTTAAGTTCAGAGTCGAAATGTCCAAAAAAGTCCAAACCCCTATTTGCGAGTTCTAGACGGCTACAATCATGTCTTCCAACAAAGTTGACCTTGGATGAAACTTTATTCTCACCATCCGATTGTTGTTACATTTGGATTAAATATGTGGTCCAATATTTCCAACCAGCGTTTATAACGTCCTAGAACGTCCTTAAGCAAATTATGATGCTTGTGTTATGTGTTAGTTAGTACTAGATACTAACACTCAGAATTACTGATTTAAATAATACTTAAATATATAAACACACGGAGATCCAGAATATAGTTAAATAATCATAAGTATAACAATATATCTTAGGTATCATCATACAGCTACCTACTTTTGTCAGGCACTACAACTACAACTTCAGATCCGTTGGGTATATACACTTACGGCCAATATTAATAATCAATCCTAATCCAAAACTTGCTGTCCAAGATTGATATTTTGATCCATTTTTATGTTATCGCTTGCCAATAACATATCTGTGGACAGGATAAATATGGCAATTAGGTATAGGAAATATGGCAATTAGGCAATTAGGTATGGTAGTGTACGGTAGATAGGACTAAAAATTAATCTACCTTTAAATTTAATTATAATAAATTATGCAACTTATGTTTATAAATAAATAAAATGTTTATTAAAAATGTACATTTTATATATTAAATACGTAACTTCTTAAATTTAATTCAATATTTGCACACCACAATGTGGTAGAATATGTTGTATTCTTAAATATCTTATTAACAACTTTTTAACACACATATTCCGCAAATAAATAATTTTCATTTCATTTCATTTCATTTAGGATAGGCCGGCGGATACGCAGCTATCTAGATTGCTTGAAATCCATCTTTAGAGAAACATTATTAACATTAGACGTTATAGATCATCGAGTCTAGTTAAATAAGTTCTGCACATTGTACATCACTACGATATTATTTTCTTCACAGTGTCGATATCAAAGCTAAACGATCCGGCAAGTTCAGTTTCTGCACTACAAATGCACAGCACTCGAGTTGCAAGTGAACAGACTTCTTTTGTTATAAGTATTGTCTCGTAAAATAACCCTTATCCTATAGATACCGCTGAATGAGTCGACAGTTTCTTTCGAATTTTAATATTGCTGCTATTGGTGTATATGGTACATATTGAAACAATAATCTTTTATTTTGAATGATGACGAAATAAACTACAAATCTTATAAAAAAATACCCTGTTTCTATCACATGCTATCGACGTCGGGATATGACAACCTCACCACCTGCTAGTACTGGATTATTCCAAGCAGTTAGTCTAACTAGGTGGTTGTGTGCAGCAGTTCGCCCAGGTTTGAACTGAAAGACAATCGCCTTTCATATTTCTATAGTCACAACGCAGTGTTTGACATTCTCGTGTTCGATGCAGAAAAGTAGGGTAATTTGTATACGTGACAAACTAGCAACTTGGTGTTATTTGTGGCTTCCCCTACTGTAAACCGAAATATGCTATCTTTCAAGTTGAATCAAACTGCACGCGGTGTGCAAATTTGATTAAAACCGGTTTAGTAATTTAGGAGTTTATAGCGGACAAACAACACGACGCGTAATTTATATGTATGAGTTATAGGGTCGTATTACACTTATTGTAGATAATTTTTATAAGTCCTGCATTTTATAAATTACCAGATGTCACAAAAATTCTGAAAATTATTTGGTGGTTAATCAAAACACTAACCGTCCATTAATAAACGTGGTTTACGATAGGTGTTAAATTAAGTAGATATTTAGTCTGTATCACATTGAAATACAGACAATTAGTTTAACACCAGGTAAAACCTTAGAGTACTTTACTCCGTATTTATTAATAAGTCAGAATAATATTACTGGGAACCAGATACAAATACATACATACATACATGGTAGTTTACGGTAGACAGGGTTAAATTCAATTATAGTTATTAAATGTTTATAAATAAATAATTAATCTAGTTATAAATATAAATAATTGGCTTAGAAGTTAAAGCATATGTACCTTATTAAATAATATTTTTTATAAATGTTAAAATATTTGCACACCAAAATATGGTAGAATATGTTGATATACTTAAATATTTTTGTAACATCACATTTACACACATATTTCCGCAAATAAATAATTTTCTTTCTTTCTTTCTTACAGATCTGTACCAAAATTTGGTATCAACGGCAGATTTAAACAAGAAAATGCTGTGGTTTCGCTCTAAATTTGATTTTCGCAATCGCAACCAAACCACAAGCTCCTCGACGACAGCATTACGGATAATTGCGTTTAAATGCAAGCCACACGAGCGCACTGCAACTGGTAACACAATTAACACAATTTCAAAGCATAAAATATTGTTCCCAAGCGTTCGGACACAACCAGATGCGCTGATTTAATCGACTTCAAAAAAGGGGAAGTTCTTATTTGTACCTTTAATACGTCACTGTTTTTAATGGTTTATATATTTTTTTTAATGTTATATGAAGGCAAACAAGCAGACGGATTTCGTGATGGTAAGAAATTCACGCCGCCTAGAGACACCAAAGATGGTAATGGTGCGTTGCCAACCTGAGGTCAGGATGTTAGGCCTCGAGCAAAAGTAAGTTTACCGGCTACCTTACCCTCCGAACCGTAACACGTCATGACGTTATGACGGCAGGAATAGGTAAGGTGGTGGTACCAATCCGGGCGAGTCGCTGCGAAACTCTGCCACCTAGTCAGATGTCACGGTGTTAGTGATGATAAGCCTATGCTCGCCTTTTACGAGCTGCCTGGCAAAAAAGGCAGATGGTCTATTCTGCAAAGGAGCCCGGACCAACACGGGGAAATATATATATATTATATGGTATATATTTTTACTTTAAAGAATCTGCAAAACTGTTACCTTACAAGTTTCGATGGAAGGATGAAGATTCTCCTGATGAAAGACTAAGATAAGCATTTCTTTGTAAACTAGGACCATGTTTGGTAGTTTTTGAGAAATTGTAAATTAAAAAAAATATTGGTAGCCTGAGACTGAGATATTTAGCCACATATGTTATCCTAACTATTAATTTGAAATACAATAAGTGTATAATACTGACTAAGAATATATTAATTACGTAAATACTGTTTTAACCAAATGATTGTAAGATTTTGATTAAAAGTAAAGTAAATATAAAAATTATTTGACTTTGATTAAAAAAGTTATTTCAGAATTAGTTAAAAAAAACGCATTTTTAAAAAAAATCTTATCCTTTAATCGCAGTAGAACTGCAAAAAAACCATCTTCAGTTTTCAAAAGCAAGCCATCTAGTACACAAAAATTAAGTGTTTTCCTTGATTTCCCTGGGATTACATCATAAGATCTACCACCACTTCCACGAAAGTACCTTCGCTCTTTCAAATAAAAAATGGGTTCAGACTTGACTAAGAAATTTCTTGACAAACATGAAAAAATACGTAGGAGTCGAACATATAACCTCCTTCTTTTTTTCTAAGTCGGTTAAAATATGTCACTTTGACAGTAATTTACGATGTTTTTTCGATTTTTTTTACAGTTTACCTTTTAACTCTCTTGGCACTACTCTTGGATAATATTAGAGCGATTTAATCGTTTCATTTCGATCATTTATAACTGTTTATAAATTTCAATAATCCTTTAATACGGAGATAAAATTTTTAAGTACTTATTTGAATTACTATATTACTATGGAGCAACACGATACAAACAAAACCAAATAAACCTGAATGCTCAAGTATCATTATAAATTTAGCAACTAAGAATATTTACAACTAGCAGTTTCACGCAGCTTTGCCTGCGTAACTTGGCTTCTAATATACTGATTTGGATGAAACAAAGCCTGTGTCACTCGTGGATAATGTAGCTTTCGAATGGTGAAAGAATTTTTAAAATCGGTTCAGTAGTTTTTGAGCCTATTCATTACAACCAAACAAACAAACAAAGTTTTCCTCTTTATAATATTAGTATGATTTTTGTATGATGATAGTAATTCTACTAAACAGCAACTTAAGCATATGCTATCTTTTTCCGAAGAAACAATAAGGAAAGGGATGAAATAGTTTAAGTTTTTCGGTCGGTTGGTAAGTCAGTAGAAATGATAGAATCAAACTTATTTAACACCACTGAATGTGTTATGTCTCTTTCTATTTCTATCATTGAAAGGAGATAGCTTACTAATTACTTACTTAAAATTAGTAAGTGCACAAAAAGTTTTTTTTTATGACATTGGAAGGCAAACAAGCAGACGGATTTCCTGATGGTAAGAAATTTCCGCCGCCTAGAGACACCAAAGGTGGTAATGGTGCGTTGCCAACCAGAGGCCGGGATGTTAGGCCTCGAGCAAAAGTAAGTTTACCGGCTACCTTACCCTCCGAACCGGAACACGTCATGACGTTATGGCGGCAGGAATAGGTAAGGCGGTGGTACCAATCCGGGTGAGTCGCTGCGAAACTCTACCACCTAGTCAGATGTCACGGTGTTAGTGACGGGAAGCCTATGCTCGCCTTTTACGAGCTGCCTGGCACAGGAAGGCAGATGGTCTATTCTACAAAGGAGCCCGGACCAACACGGGGATACCATCAACGTCAACTAAACACAAATCAACTCGGATAGCTAATCCATCACATAGTAACTTAAAATTAGCCATACAATCTGTTCGTTGCAATTGTAAACTATTTGACATTTCCTAAAGCACACGTCCAATATTAAACAGATACAAAGGAAAATACGCGGCATTTTGCAATAACTTAAAGAGAATTTCTATTTACGCCTTAGTCTGACTCCAAAGGTTGTAAAGACGTTGCTTCACAAAAGAATTGCTTCATTCTTTCTAAATTTCAGGTTATGCCCCGTCGCGAACATCTAGCGTGAGTTATTTATCTCTGTCGAGGTGTTGGAGAATTTAATTAAGATAGGTGCGACGTGCTTTACGCGCCTCGAATTTTGTGAACTCTCATCACCTCGATACATGGATAATGTATCCGCTATGGGTATCGTGTGGAACGTTCACATTCATTTTACTAAATGATGAGCGAAATTTGATGCTGCTTTGTGAATGTGCAACGTGATATAACGAGAACGTCACCTTACATGTTCGTTAAGGATCAATAAAAGTAAAAAATAGGTGACTAAAATGTATTTTCAACCGACTTAGTAGTTTACGGTAGACAGGGCTAAATTTATTATCATTTTAAAATTATTTGTATGTTATAACTCAATTTATAATAAGAATAAAACTATTTGTTCGTATGAATATTAAAACATTGTGTATACCTAGTCTTGCCATAAATATTGTAATAAAGAAAAAAAATATTTTTTAACTGCAAATAACATATATTTGGAAAACTTAAATAATTTTGTAACAACTTCAACACGCATATTCCGCAAATAAATATATTTTCTTTCTTTTTCTTTCTTAAAAGAGAAAGTCTCAATTCTATGCAACTGCATTTTTAACGTGTCAAAGGTTTATTGCGTGAACAAATTTTACTGACTCTAGTTTATAAGAAAGTGTAAAAGTCGATCCTCTTTAGTAAACACACTTTTTTTTGAAATGGCTAATACGTTGCTAACCGCGAGGTTTTCACATCTTCACTGGACTATGAAATCTAAACACATTACGTGATTAAAGGGTAGATAAATGTACACATCAGAATGGCAACGCACCATTGCCAAAATTTCCGAAAATCTGTCCAAAATCAGTATAGAAAAATGCTGGATTGCCTTCTTACTCTATAAAAAATATGGTATTAAATAATTTTACTACAGCTACTTCTTTAACAGTGAAATTTTTTGTTTAAAGCAGTATTATTTCCCCAGCAGTAGTTTTCCCCGTGTTGGTCCGGGTTCGTTTGCAGAATAGACGATCTGCCTTCCTGCCAGGCAGCTCGTAAAAGGCGAGCATAGGCTTTCCGTCACTAACACCGTGACATCTGACTAGGTGGTAGAGTTTGCAGCGACTCACCCGGATGGTACCACCGCCTTACCTATTCCTGCCGCTATATCGTCACGACGTGTTCCGGTTCGGAGGGTAAGGTAGCCGGTAAACTTACTTTTGCTCGAGGCCTAACATCACGGCCTCAGGTTGGCAACGCACCATTACCAACTTTGGTGTCTCTAGGCGGCGTGAATTTCTTACCATCAGGAAATCCGTCTGCTTGTTTGCCTTCCAATAACATAAAAAAAAAAATTTAATGTTTTTAGGCAACTTCTATCTGCCTAAGACAGAATCTTGATTTTATTGCCATTAACTAGGTCGTGTTTTCGGATTTAAGCGTTATTCTGTTAATTTTATACGTTGGGGTTTTTGTGGGTATGTAACAAAACTGTCAATTTGTATATGACACTATTATTAACAAAACAATATGCTTTTTCTTTTTTTTTTCTATAAATTTTAAAGAAAGAAAAAATTTTGTATTGTGTATCTATAGGACATAGCTACCCGCGTTAACGGGTTAGAAAGGAATTAAAAATTTCGCCACGGGACTTGAATCCTCAGTAGCTCAATTGGTTAGAGCATTCGTCGGCTTGAGACGAAAGGTTACAGGTTCAAATCCTGTCTGGGGCGAAATTTTTTCTTACCTTAAAATTTATAGAAATTTATCCCACGCACAGGGCAAGTGCTAAAAAAATAAAAAAATAAAAATACGAATATGCTTTTTAACAAAAGATGAGACCAGAAAAATAAAAATGCGATACTTTTTTCTTCTTTCTGTTTCACTCTCATCTTGGTTGTCTATAAATAATCTGTCATAATATATCTAGCTTCAGTAGACATTGATTATTTCCAGCAAGAAATAAATACGAAAATGTATGTTTCCATATTGCTTGTCGAACTACAATCATTACAGCGTCGTCGGTTGAGCGGCACGTGGCCGCGACAGCTCGTTGAAGCCCGACACCCCCATAGCGTGTGTGACGTCACACATCCGCTACCACTAACAAACCGTCACCAAACATTACAATTATTTGTTTTGTTCACAGATTTCTTCTGTCTCGTGCGACCTTCATAAGTTCTGAGAAAAATGCTGGCTGCATCTTCACTCCCTAAAAGTAATATAATATTACTATACATTATTTTATATATTTTACTATATATTATTATACATTTGAAAATATTATTTGAAATAAGTATACAAGACTTTCAAAACTGTGTATAATTTAAAAACAACTGTTTATATCTTTTGGCTACAGCCTAGCACGACTACGTGAACGGATTTCTTTAATTAACGTGATAATTATTGTTAAGAAAGTTTCTTATGAAAGAAAAAAGAAAGATTTTGCGGAATATTAGAAAATTTGAGAAAACTTAACGATAATATAAATTTAATAAAATTGTCATTTAAATATAATATGCATAGTTGACAAAGACATTCTTTCGGGTTGTATTTTTATTTGTTTGCACATGTTGAAATCTTACTTTAATCGTAATCCTTGAAACTCCAAACAGACGAAGACAACTTCAAGTTCACAATTAAATACTTAAGCTTGCTAGTCCAGCTTAGACAAAACCATGATACCTCAAGTTATAGCCGCCCGACCTCAGCGATCATGACATATGTTTCGACTTTCCTATAGCGAACACAAAGTATAAGACAACCGCGGTCTATATACACTATTACTGTACTGGGGCCAGGGAGTTAGGCTTTTTTTTATATTATTGAAAGGCAAACAAGCAGACGGATTTCTTGTTGGTAAGAAATTCACGCCACCTAGACACCAAAGGTGGTAATGGTGCGTTGCCAACCTGAGGCTTGAGTGTTAGGCCTCGAGCAAAAGTAAGTTTACCGGCTACCTTACCCTCCGAACCGAAACACGTAATGACGTTATGGCGGCAGGAATAGGTAAGGCGTAGTAATAGTATTGTATAAGTCTACCGGCCTGCTGACCAGAATATGACACTGTCATTAAGGCAACAGGAATGAGAAAGCCGGTGAATCCCTACTCA